>CM034151.1:645688147-645778147 GCA_019776745.2 Taxus chinensis
CTTCCCCAATCAACGACAAGGGTAAAATCAAGCTCTTTAAAAATGAATATCAACAACATGAAAAAAAGGCATCCAATTCTTCTGCCAATCATACATATCATGTAGAACCTCCTCCTAGATCAGTAGCTCTATATTTCTTAGTAGTCAACACTGACGCTTCGCCACAAATAATTTATTTCTCAGACATTTATTATGATGAAAATTTCTCATATAATCATTTACATATCCATGCATCTATTGGGTCAACCTCCATTAACAACACCAAGTTTGACCCCTCATGTCCCATTAGTGCATGATCTATTTCACTTCTCAAGGCTATCGGTTATTCTCCGTCAAAAATTGAGTTCCCTTTCACTAAACCATATGATGTTGTCAAACCACATGTCACAGTCAGTCCTCTTATGATTTTTTTGCCTTTCCCTTTAGAAACAAGATTGATGGCTATGACGTGCTTCTTGGTCTCATTTGGATTCTTCACTCTCAATATATTATTTCTATGAATCATTTATGACTCAAGTTTATTCATAACAATCAAGTCATCTCTATTGATGGTGTCCATTCACCTCCGCCATCTTCATCCTATCCTCCCGCATCAGTCAGCACATCATCTACTTCCTCTAACACATCTCATTTTATGTTGCTCAAAGAATAGTCTTCTCCTAGCTCACTTATCCACACATCGTCTACATAACTACATCATTCCATTATTCCTCCACATAGGTATAGGCCCATACCTAGGATAGTTACTGCATCTCAACATAGATCGCCACCTCAGTTTATTCCATGTGGGTCTTCATCATCTTCACATTCCACTTCACATATATCTCCATCACCAACATATTTGGTGATGCCACGAATTTCATCATACATTCATCCATCACACATGCTTAGAATTTATTCACCAGAATGACATTTATCTACCATTAAACCATTATGAGAGCATCATCATACAATTTTGTCATCACATACATCGGATGAAGGAACTTTGTCCTTTACTGTCATTTGATAGTTCATTAATAAGTACACGTTTGGGGAGAATATCATCTAATACATGTCCCCCCCACTCACCTAAGAATTTACACACATCTCATCTTTACATTTTCATAAGTCATCATAGGCATACTCACCCTAAATTTTAGCATCGTCATTACTTGATGACACACTATTGTGCTTCGTTTCACACTTGAATGTTGAGGGATTACTACACATGAACCCCACACACTACAATATAGGAATTACACATTATGTTTCATCACACATCTTGCATCCTACATCATACCTTCTACAACACTTCAATCATTGCATAGTTATACATCATACTACTATTTATTGTACACTTCTATTATCTACGACACTTGCATTACATCCTATTCATCTTACATATTACATAGTGTTCATTGGTCCCTCTACATATATTTCATTATATTTTACACATTGAATATTTACACATTATACATATCATTTGGTCGTCACACATACTATATTCTGTTTTATGCATTGCACCCACTACCCTATGAAGAACTATAGTTCCTCAGTCCATACTTGACTTCCAAGGGTTTAAAAATCAAATGGATCTTCTCTTCATCGAGAATTTCTAATTCAAAATTTTATCATGTGACATTACTAGGTTAGTGTCATATTCTTTAGGCTAAATGGTCACCCATTATATCATGTTGTAGTGGTATACACCTTAGGTTACATCACCACTCCTTTACCATTCATCTTATAGTGATATACGCTTAAGGATAAATCATCACTCATCCATTCATCTTATAGTGATATACGCTTAGTCTAAATCATCACTTATACATTCATTTGGTCATGATATATGCTTCAACCAAAGGTTTCACACAAATATCATTTTTCCTAGGTTACATCTCATCACTACACCTACACATTCAGCACAATGCATTAGACACAACAAACACTTTGACCATTTCCCGATGATGCACTCTCGTTTATCATTCATTCTTGACTGCTAAGGGGGAAAACTAAATGAACCTCACTGGATACATTTCCATTCACTCGAGGGGAACATGTCTCCTATCACTCTATTCTGAATTCCATTCCATCCATCCATAACATACTGCATATTATGGTTGTTCTTACTCTTGATTACTTTTACTTGTTCATGGTCACTTTGTTACACATGCTAGTTAGATTTCAGGTATGTCATTTATCTATATCATCCACACATGTGCATTCATGCCTTTTTCTATTTGTGATCATAAATATAGGTCTTGTTATCCAATTTTTCCTCTCAAGAAAAATTGAACAAACATAAATTTGCACACTGAGGAAATGGAGGGATTGATTCAGTCATGGCAGTCTCAAGAAACAAAGCCAACCACTCACATTTAATACAATATGGCACCCGATATTCATATGGCCATAACTTTTAACTGGGAGCTCAGATTTACACAATGAAGGGCTTTTTGGAAATCTCTCAATGTCTTCTACACAACTATGAATAGTTATCTTTATTTTAGTGAGATTTAGTTATTAAAAATGAAGAACAATAGTCCTCCAATTTAGAGGATGTTCCAGGTTTCTCACCTACCACAATGATGAAGTATGGGATTCCTTTCTTATCCAACAAGGCATAGTATATGGAGGTATGGGTTTTGCAGTGGCAACCATCATTGTTGTAAGATATTTTAATGCATTCTAGGGTGGTTAAAGCAAGATTTTGGGTTTCTTCTTTCTCTCTCCCTTCACTAATTCTTCATATATATTATAAGGAGGGTCATTGTTCTAAGTTTAGACGATTGTTACTTTGTACCCTCCCTTCTTCTCTTGTCTGTAAGTGAAATTGTGGAGTTCAAAACTCCCATTCAAGTTGTAATGCAAGTTATGCCTCTTGGCCATTGTAATGAATTGTATCAAACATATGGAGCAATAATATAAGTTTGTGGATGAATTTCAACCCTCTCTTGTGTTAATTTATTTCTTTTGATATCTCATTGAAATCTTGGTTATCTTTGCATGGTTATTGTATTACATGTTCAAAGGTTTGTGTTTAATAGCTACTGGATTCTCATCAGTAGATTGATTTCTGGTGTATTTTCATCCTCCTTAATCTGATTATGGTTTCTATCTCCATGTAAATCAGGTGTTCAACATTCCTTTTGGTGCATCACCTCTATTAGTTTAGGTTTATTTTCTTATAATCTTCCTAACCCTATCTCCCTAGCAAATTAGAGTTTGTTTTAGAGTAGATCCTCTACAATTTGTACGTGTGCATCAGAATAGAGGAATAACAACTAGCCTTCATCCAAAGGGTTATCCCGATTGTAAAGTCCCACATTTTGGGATAACTCCATGTTTAACGAATCACACTGACTTCCTCAACCATCTACTTGCAAGTAATCAGGGGTGTTGTGATTACACCATAACAGGTCTCTTACACACATAATGGATGCTCACCTTTTACCTTTCCTACACTTGTCACTGGGGGCATCCACATTCGTCTCTTTTAGGTGTTATTGTTTCATTTTTTGCTTAGTTTTCTACATGTTTTTGACATACTAGTTATCTTGATAACATGCTAACAGATGCTTCATTTACAACATTTTTTTATGTAGGGATATTTTCTTCCATACTTGTTTGTTACATTATCTTCCATTGTTTTCTTTTGTTTGAGAGACTTGCACTATGTTTGGTTTGTACTTGTTTTTTTATATGTGGATATGATGGATTTTGCATGTCGTGTGACATCATGAGTCATGTTCCATGTTTACAACATGCTTTGTGTGGCTTATTTGTTCTTTTTACATGTTTACATTAATTTTCATGGTATATTTTACATTGTTTACGTAGTTTACACATTATCTTTTACATGCATTATTTTTTTCACTAACACTTGTTTTTGGCTAGCTATCCTTGTTTATGCTTGCCTTGGTTTATACTAAGAGAATTCCCTTTCCCCTATAGGGTACAGTTTTAGAGTTCATGTGGTTGGTCATCTTTTGGGGTTACATTATCCTATCAATGATGTCACATGCGCCCCCAAAGAGGGGGGCATCATATGGGTTATTTTTACACAATACATAAATATTCTACACCAGTTTGGTTTAGTTATATATAGGGAGTGAGTTTAGACCAGTCTACAAACCTAATACACATCAAAGTTTAAAGGAAATGGTTATCATTGGCATTGTTTGAAGAAGTTATAGGCTTGGAGGTTACAGTGGGTGTGCCTCCCTACACTACTTTGGATAGTGACATCGGATCACCCAAAAAACTAAAACATATAAAGATCTCTTCACAAACATTTAGGGAAGCAGTTACAAGGACAAACATGTATTTTTCTCCCTACACTTCTTCAGCCAGGGTGGTGTGAGATTGCCCAAAAAACTAATAGTACAGGATATCCTTATATACTCTCTTTCTCAACGTCGATTAAGTGCACATGTGTCATTTACACTATTCATTTACATATTTTACATTCACCTATTTTATTTCATTCATATACATGTGTTTTTTACATTGTATTTTTACAAATACATATTTGACTACTTGATCATTTTCTCCTTGTAGGTCTAGCCGTATGAGAAACAAATAGTCAAATGGGGGAAAAAAAACAATAACGCAACAACATCACTTCATGACAACACACACCATACTAACCATGTAGGTAAATCAGACACATCAAGAACAACACATGCATTTCCTCCCTTGCTTCACTCTCATCAATGTTTTATACATTTTCATTTATATTTTCCATGCTCCATAATATTTTTTTATTCCACAGTTTATCTTGTCCTTCGACGCATTTTCTACTATAATTTTCATGGACATTAGGTACACATCTGTATCTAATTTATTTTACCTAGCTTTCCGCTCACTAACCTAAAGTGGGGGAAACTCTAGACACAAAATCATGCACTTTAGACATTATTTAGTCTCGGTCTCATACTACTATTTAGAAGGTTTTTTAGTGAAGAAAGTAATAATCAACCCTCATCTTTTGGCCATCTTATCTTATTTTATTTCTTCATTCCTGACCTTTTATACCTACGTGCTTAGTTATCTTTTGTGACTTTGCATTATTTTAGCCTTGATTAGGGTTCCTAGGATAGTACTGGGGTGACCATGGGCACCCTGCACCCACTAGGCACACCCCGATCTTTTTTACACTTTCCCACCACTTTTTTGGCTCTTTCTAGCTTTTTGAGATCTTTATCTTTTTGGTGGTCAGCCATTTCAGGGTTAATTATGAAATTAGATCAAGACAACCCTATAAATTTAAAGTTATGAGACCATATTGAGGTACCAAGCACTAGTCACTACTATCATCCAACTAGAGTTTCATCCATCTATTGCATTGAAGATCACTTGCATCCACATAGCTCCATCACAAGGCATAAGGATAGGTCATCTACATCACACACAACATAGGGGGAGGATTCTATTTTATTACATGCACACATTATATTACATTTTCTACATCCAGTTATTGCTCACTGCTTCATAAAGTGTGATTGGAATAAGAGCACCTAGGTCACATTATGCACACACGCGCGCGCGCGCACACACACGCACACACACACACACACACACACACACACACACACACACACACACACACACACACACACACACACACACACACACCAGAACTACATTTTGGTATGAAATGTAGTGCAATGCTTAGTTAGTGAGCCCATTGTTGTGTCATCTTAGGTGAGTCTTACCCATTCATTTACATTCTTAGTTTTGTAATGTTTTTATACTCCTTTTTCGTCTTTTGCATGTCTTATATTCATCTTTGAATATCATTGACATCTTAAGAAATATAGAAAAATTTATACGACAGACAACGAGGGTTATAGACCATTTTCAAAACTTATAAAGATTAGTTCTAGAGATTTTACACATAATATGGTGCCCATTTTACAAACCATAGCACTCGTAGGAACCCTAGTCCCTCTCTAGGTGCTCCAGTCCAAATAGAAATCTCATATTCATCCTTTTTGGGGCTTCTGTATAGTCGTTCCTTTTTCTAGACTCTCAAGTCACCTCTGTGACACAGTCCTGCGAGCATCTCCTATGCAGCTTAGTTTTTTTCCTCTTCACTCTTATACATTAGGGTTTCTATTTTCATTAGATTAGTTTTTTGGGCCATATTTACATTTATTTACAACATCTATTTATTTTATTTACACATGTTCATAGATTATATTAATTAGTGCATATTATCTAGATTTTTATTTAATCAATTAGAAATATTTGATAGAAAACTTAATGGAATATCTGATGTTAATGGGTAAGAGGAATGCATATCTTTTTAAATTTATTTTGATCTAGGTTTAAAGATAATTTCCTATTTTTTATTTTTTTATTTATTCCTTGCATAAAATGGCCGCTAATGTCCTGGTTCATTAATGGCCATCACTTCAATCTTTTGTGATTGCATAGTTATTATCCTCCATTTTTATAAATGGATAAAAGTTTTAAAGTTTCAACAAGAGTATTCCCTTGCATAAATGTATGTTCTAAATTCCCAATAGACATCCTATATCATCCCATCTAAATTAATAATGTATATCAAAGAAATACCCTGTGAATCCTTCATGATAAGATGGTGATTAACAATTTAGAAAGAAATTCTAATACAATAAAGCTACACAAAAATTTAAAACTCCACTCATCATAACACCATGGCTTCAATTTTTCATTAATAGGTTTTTGTTTCAAAAATGTAAGCACTCCGTAGGTGAGCAGTTTTGTTATGGTGTCACAATTAATTCATAACCCAAAAAGATCACAGGGTATTTTTTATGTTTTTACCAAAGTCTAGGGTGGAGTTTCCACGGATTTGTTATGTTTTTACTGAAGTATAGAATGAAGTTACCATTTGAGTAGTGATTATGCTAAAATTTAATATATTAGACTAATATAATGCAAGTTTGCAGTAAATTTCAAATAAATAAATGAAGGAAATAAACCAATCAAACTAAGAAATGAAGTATAAAAACCCAAATGTGCAAAGAAGGTTTAGAGATCCTTAACTGATCCAAAGAGGTCATAGGACTATGTTGCTATGGAAATTGTCTAAACCGGAATGAGAAATCGTTACACAAGAGCCAGAGAAAATTCAGATCTGAGTTATTCAATTGGACTGGGGCACCTAGAAAAGCAATAGGGGCGACTGGGGTGCCCTGGTCTATGGAAATGGCTAGAACCTGGTTCTGAAAGGGTTACTAGAGTTTGTCACTTGCTTTTTTCTTGTCATGTGTATTTCATTGAACCTATCATAATGTCGTTGTAAATCTAGAATGAAAGAATCACCTCCAAATAAAGCATCAAAACTATAAAAAAGAAAGAAACATATGAAGGGTTCATATTGTCCTTGACTACCACAATGGTGGAATTACAAGTGAGCGTTGCACTACATATCATACCTAAGGTAGCTATGTGTGTGTTTGGGGGGGGGGGGGGGGGGGGTTCCCTAGGTTTAAATTATGTGTGTTGCAGTTGAAGTAGCGATCAAGTAGCTAGATGTAGAATTTAAATAATGTGTGCATAGAATATAATAAACTCCCCTCCTATGAAGTGTGATGCAGATTAATGATCCTTTATCCATTGTGATGTAGCTATATGGATCTCAATGGATCTATATATGCCTTGATGGATGCAACCTTACATGGTGATAACTAGTGCTTAGTAACCAGTCCCTTATTATGATCTCATAACTTTATATTTATATGATTCCTTCTCTTGAATTTCTTAATTAACCCCGAAAAGAAAAAATACCAAAATTATAAGATAATCAAATGGCTATAAAGGAACCAAAAAATTTGAATGAAGTACAAATATGATGGGGGGACCTAGAGGGGATGAGGACACCTTGCGTTGGCATCCTGGTTGGGTGCCCTAGTCCAAAAAGAGTAAAAGTAAAGTATGAAAAGATAGACTAGGTCAATAAAGGTGCAAGACCGAAAGTAGCAATAAAAAATAACGAAAGATAGCCAAAGACATGGGTTGATGAGTATTTTTCTCACTTAGGAACCATATGAATAATATTATGTGATCGAGATTAGATAATTACCCAAATTCCATGATTTTGTGTCTACATTTTTCCCCACTTTATGTTGGTGAGTGGAAATCTCAGTAAAATAAATTATATAGAGATGCATACCAGATATCTATGTAGATTGATGTAGAAAGCATGGCAAGGGACCAAACAAAGCGTGGAGTGATAAAAAGATCAAGCATGGAGACAAAAGATTAAAAAGTGTAAAAAATGGTGATGAGAGTCAACCTATGGTGAAAGCACATGTGTGAATGCCAATGTGTGTGATGTACTTATTAGTATCGATGTGTGTGATGTTGTTAATGTGTATGTTGATTGTTTTCTTCCCATATAGATGGACTTGAAAAAGAGAAGATGATTAAGTAGTCAAATATGCATGTATTTGTATAAAAATAATGTAAAGAAGTATGTAAAAGTAAATGCTAAAAATGTGATAAAGTAACATGTGCACCTGATCCGTTATGAGAAAGAGGGTGTAGAAAAGATCATGTTAATGAAGTGTGAGTTTATTGGGAAATTTCATGCCTTTGGCCAAAAAATTATAGGGAGGAAAGTATTATTTGTTCTCCAACCTTTAACTGCTTCCTAAAACTAAAGATATATTTGTACTATCTAGTTTTTTGGGTTATCCGACTCCATGGATTAAGTAGTGTAGAGAGGAATGTCTAGTGTTATCCTCTAACCATTAACTTCTCCTCGAAATGCTAAGGATAATATTGCCATGTGAAATTCGTTGTGTATGGAGTTCTGTAGACTATGTTGTGCCTTCTCATTGTATAACTTCCCCCTGTTTATAGGTGCTCTAGGAAAGGCACCGCTATACTAAGGACCAAAGTCTTATTTTGATCCCTGAACTAGGTTATACTATACTAGTAATATGATGTGATGTGTATGCTCTGTATGGGGTGATTGATTCACCTAAATGATTCCCCCCTCTTTGGTGGTGTATGCAAGGTTGTTGTAGGAGGATCTGGGGTAAAGAGGAACAACAACTGAAACTGTACCCTGCAGTGGGGAAGGGATGTGCTTAGTAAAAACCAATGCATATGCAAACAAGTGGTTAAGAGACAAGTGTTAGTACAAACAAAGATAAAAATACATGTATAAGACAAAGTGTACGTTGGATAAACAATGTGTAAGCTAAATCACATAAGAAGACAAAGTGGACTATGAAAAGTAGGTTACAAACATGGGATACCACTCAGGGTGTCGTGAGACAATCAATTCTAGCCAAGCCAAAAGCATACAAGATAAACGGAAAAGCCCGCAAACAAAGGCATATAATGAAAAGCAAGTACAAATAATGTAATAGATAACCATGGTGGAAAATAGTCCTGTAAAATAAATTTTTCCCATGAAGCACCTGTTAGCACAATAGAAAGATAAAGAGTATGTCAAATCATGTATAATCTAATAAATTAATGTGCTCTTAAACAAATTGAAACAGTAGCATTTATAGTGTACAAAAGTGGATGCCCCCAAGAACCGTTGTGGGACTGGTACTAGGTACTACACCAACTAAAAATCAAGTGAACACACATGTGAACATACGCAATGGACCTGTAGAATCTGTGATAAAAACTAAAAAGCAAGTGAACATGCATGTGTTTATGATAAACATAATAACCTATAATATATCTATGTATCATGTGTAATAAGACAAAAATGTACAAGTAAATTCTAGCAGGATTAAAAGTAACTAAGATATGCAATATGCTATGGATGGATGGAATGAAATGCAAAGTGAATGATAGGACCCACATGCCCCCTGAGTGGATGTGTATGTATGCAATGAGGTTCATTTGATTATTCCCCCAAGTAATCAAGAATGAACCTTAAATGAGAATGCGTCATCAGGAAATGGTTCAAACTATATGTTGTGTGTAGCATGATGTGATGACTATGTAAATATGACATGCAACATAGAGAAAAATCATGCATGATGATGTATCCTAAATGTATATCATGACAAGATGATCGAAGGATTGATGATGTAGCCTATGGCATATATCACTACAAGATTAGTATGAGTGATGATTTATCCTAAAGCTTATACCACTTAATGATGAAAGCAGAAGTGATGATGTATTATATGGTGTATATCACTCATCTAGGAATATTGCATGAGAGAAAGAGTTATTTCTTTAATGTGTGAGTGTTGTCCATTTGTGATGTGTACTCTTAAAAGTATAGTATGGACTGTGAGACTGGATTGCATCATTAGGTGGTGAGTGTATCACGTATAAATAGATGAGGAGAATGTGTAATATGTGTAGTAGATGCAGTGATGAGAAGACTTCATGTGATGTATAACATGTATCCTATTATGTAGGATGTAAAGTACGTAATTCAAGATGTTTGAGGTATGTGTAGAATGTGTATGATGTATGAAGCGCTAGATGTATGATGTATGGTGTAAGATGATAAACGTGTAAAATGTTTGAATATGTGCCATGTGTAGTGTATTCTATGTAGTGTTTGAGGTTCATGTGTATAGGATTCCCTTAATGGTTAAGTGTTTACACACACAATTACAACCGTAAAATATCAGGATAAACTTTTTTTGACTTACATTGCTCAGTACACACAACACAACAAGGGCTCCAAGTACAGAAACTCAACTCGCATACGACAAACACATAAGTCATCGACTCACATAAACACATGAAAACAACATAGGCATGCCAATGCCACACTTTTCCCAATGAATGGTTACTAGTAATGACCCAACCACAAGAAAAATGACTTTAGGAAAGATGAACCCACAACACAACATTTCCTTAATTGTATTTTAGTAACGATTAACACTCCAAGAACATTATTGCACAAGGATAAATTTCTTGATTGGCCACCTACAGATTTCTAAGTTCATTCCGCAGTTAAATTACCGTTTGACCCTTTTAAGTTGGCTTCTTATTCTTTACAAAATTTTCCATAACTTGCATACTTAATTGGCATAATTCAAATGCGTATAAAATACTTAATTATCTTGTCCTTATGTTAAGAATATTCTTCTCAAACATATATTCGATGTCTACCTTTTTACTCTTACAACTCAAGTGGATGTGACTTGGTGTCCATATAGCGATATTAGGTTTTAACAGAGATTTAGATGCAAGATAGCTTTTTTTTTTACCGAAAACATTCCTCGATCACGGGTTAGTTATTTCCCTACCATACTTATTCTAATTTAATGACTTGTGGAATTCCATTTTGATTTATATATGTATTTTGTTTTCTCGAAGGTTGTTCACACCAAGGAAATTCATATTCCTTGAAACAAAAGAAATATTCAATTTAGATATAAGGTCTCTGAGAGTGGCATTATTCTGAACCTCAATCTCATTTTTACTCTTATATACTTTATTTTCTACGTCACATTAGGATCTTATTTTTAGCATTGTCTTGTAAAGGGAGTTACGAAATGTCTGCCTAACCTCTTGAAGACATATATGATTAAGAGACTTGAAGCTACACATGAACCCTAAGTTAACGTCCAAATCAACTGAGGTTTAGATCAATTCCCATCTTCACCTAAGAGTCTACCCCTCTACTATATATGAGTTTTAAGTGAGATGACAAATCTATGCTAAACCACCTTCAGAAAGGGCCAAGGTGTAATGTTGAGAGACACCAAGGTAACCCATTTAGCTAAGCAGAGTTAAGGAGTTCAATAACAAGAGTTTAAGACCTAGAACAACTAAGTCACAACTCCATCTATTTCGTCTGGATCCAACAGGGATTTCACTCTATGAAGAACTTTAATTTTAAATCTATCTTCAGATGACAAGGTAGTCCACTAGGATACGAAGGAGGAGTAAGCTCTACATACTCCAAGTGAAGTTTGATTGTGTCGCTCCTATCAGACAGGTTTAAGACAATGTCACTAAACATACCGACTAAGATGATAAGTCCATTCTCGGGTTCCTGTTTACTCAAGCTAGGAGGTTCCATCGAGTGCAGAGTTTAATTTCATTTTATGGTTTTCAATGTCTTCTAGGGTAAAAAGTAACACACATGAAAACAAGTTATGCTTCGATATTGAATAAGGGTAGATTGTTTCGATTTAATTCTCTTTATTACATTTACAAAATATGAATGCACAAGATGATTCATTAATCATTTATTGAACACTAAATATGCACTACAAGATATTACTTCAAATTCATTTACCTTATATAAATATCAAACCTTTTTACCATGTGTACTATAAATCAAAATTGAACTATGATTAAATGCACATTTCCTAGATGTTCTTGAAACCAGCATCTCATACATAGCAACAAATTAACAAATATAACCTTCTATAACATGAGACTACATTATACATTTATTCATTTAAAAATGAACTATATAAATTACAATGATAATAAATGAATTACACATCACCTTTTCGTCAGCAATCTTTCATCCTGCAAAACCATGTGAGCATGATATCAATGATAATTCGCTGACATGGCACCCACCCTAATCTAACATAATTATCTTTTTTCAGTTTCCCATTTACATATGATGATAATTACAATTTGCAATCGAAATTAAAGGTTTAGAGACATGTATTCATTACATTTCATTTTACTTCATTTTGTAACCCAGGAGAGAGAAAGAGAAGGGAAGAGAGAGAAAACACTATTTGTCAAAAGTTCTATTTCACACAAAAAGTTACACTATAGAGTTTAAACAGTTATTTGCATGTGTTAAAAGTTTCCGTGGTGGTTTGGCAACCCGACGAGGTCCCACAGCTTTCTATTTTTACATTTTCTTACTAGCTACAAAAACGTTCAAAACGGGCTCGGAGGATAAGAAACCACTTCCAAAAGTTATCTTCCGATGAGGACGCACACCACGATTATATTTCTACGTGTCCCCAGATATACCAAGATTTTATAGCAACTGAAGGAATTGGGAAAAAGTGAACGGTTTGCATTTGGCGGCTAGTTTTCTGGGGCCACTGGTCGTAGTTGACCCAGTTGTAAATGAACAAAAGTTAGCTCGAGGGCTCAGAAAACCACGTCCAAAATTGACATTTGATGGATGAACATGCAATGAGAAACTTCCTTCAAATATCCCTATATATGAAGAATTCAATAGAGTCGACAGAATTCAGAACTAGAAAACAGTCTTTAAACGGTGACAAGTTTTTTGAAGCCACCAATCCTAATTGGTCCAGTTTGACCTTGTCAAACTACGACCAGAGGCCTACAAAATGTCATCGTCAAAATATCCAAAAAGGTGTTTTTACCTAAACCGAAGGTTCCATGCAATTGTCTAGTATAAACACTAGAGGTTTGTGAAGACGGGAAATAATTTCTCTATCCAGGTTTCAAATGGTGGTTCAAAATGAAAGCCAACTTTCTAGATTTAACAACTTTCTACTATTGTAAAATAGTGTAACAGGGCTCCTATAAGAGCGTAAAAAGATCTCATATGTTCATTCGGGGTCAATCCAAAGGTCAAGGTGACTCCTCGCATACCAAGGTACACGAATGAAGCTTAACATCTTATTTTTAGAGTTACGAAGGGTACTTAATGAGTCCCCAAAAAAATGCAAAAATTAACTATTTAAATAGGGAGAAGGTCAACATTATTACTGGGAAGTCAATCTCATCTTGTCGATAAACCAATATTGTAGCGATCTAGATGGCTAGGAATTTTTCTAAATCACCTCAGAATGAGGGTGGAAGTTCATGTTTTAATGCAACGAGTTATTTTGACTTCGTGAGTTATGACACGACATTTCATTATTTTGCAATGAGTTGAAATAAACAATTAAATGTATTATAATCCTAATATTTTAAAATTATATTAAGTTGCAAATGAAAAACTACAATATGAGAGTTATGAAAGATGAGGGGAGGTGAACCATGCATGGAGGAACGAAATCGACTGAAAGTGAGGGATTTGGTTCTACATCTTAATTAGGCATTTTGTCAAATGAATCGCGAGCATCAATAACCCAAACTCCATCACGGTGACTTGCTAACAATAGGGAATCCATACCGAAGTGATAAGGAGAATACACCCATAGCACTGCACACACTGTAGCGACCACCAACCCAATCCCAAAATGCAAAATCATTTTGGGGGTCTATTCCAAAATATTTAACAAGCTTGAGATTTTTGCTAACTACCACCATGTGCTTTGCAACAGCATCATTCCCAAGGGTGGATACAACCCATGTCCTTAATGTATAAGCATTTAGCATTGTGACTACTATTGTAATTGTCTTTGATACCACAACAACTAATGTAGTTTCTAGGTTTAAACCATTAATACTCTGAGCTACATCAATTTGATCCACATTTGCCAGAAATTGTAACTGAAAACCTTTTGCATGCTTTGCTACCTTTAGATCTGTTTGAAGCGTAGTGTGCACAAAGAGTGGACCTAGGAAGCTTCCACCAATGCCTATTGATACAACATCTTTGAGTAGCTTCCCTATTGCACCTAATCAATCACCACTCCGAACCCTCTCAAAAAATTCATTAATTTTGTCAAGAACATTCTAGACATCATCCACTACATTCTTCCCATCACAGTTGATGACCGTATCCTTGGCATCTCTTAGAGCAACATGGAGCACAAAAATATTCTCTGTAGTCATTATATGCTCTCCATTGTACATTCTGTAAATCTTCTCCTTCAGATGTGCTACCTTGGCAAGCTTAAAAAGCTTCTCCAATGTCTCTTGAGTTTCCCTTTGTCATGAGTAATCCAATGTAAATCCATCATATTTTACAGTCATTGATTCACAACAAGCTTCATCCTGCATTAAGTGTCACAAATGTGTCTTCTAGATATCTACGACATCATCCTCTAAACTCTTCCATGCCTCAGTGCCATTGATGAGATTGGTCTCTGCCATTGAAAGGCTTTCAGCTGCAAACTGTGATGATTTGCAAAATTGTAGGGCTCCTTTTTCAGTTTTGTGCATAAGGCATGCAATGTCACATCATCCACACCCTCCTTCTTTGCAGCCTCTACTTTCTTCTCTTGCATATGTACTTTTCCATGAACATCTTTCAAGATTGATTGGACCTCTGACCAATCTTCCTCTAGAATAGATTTAAGCCTGATTAGTTCTTGTTTTGCTTCAGCTAACACAGAGATATCTCTAGCAGGCTCAAATACCTGACATAGATCGGTATCGAATGACATAATAACATTTGTGTCTAAACTTTGGGTAGAATGTAGTTTAGTAATGTTCATGGCCAACATTCCAAAGGTAGTGATGTATTGAAGCCAAATGTCATACCACCTGCCACCTGTACATTCAAGCTCTCTCAACTGTGAACTCCATTATTCCACTCAGAGATTATGTCAACAAAATATTTACAAATCTATTTATCTGTTATGATTTGATGGGTGTCCATGCTCTTCCACACGCCTCCCTCCTGGAAAAACATGCCACACTCAACCCACTGAAATCATCCAACATGCAAACTCCTTCATCAACAATCTCCACCAACTCTCCTGTCTCCAATAACGCCCACTGCCACTCCATTAATCCCCTCAACTTTTTCAACTACTCATATTAAATTTCTTCCCCAAATCTTTCTCCCTCCCCTTTTTATAATTACATTTTAGAATGAGATATCCATATGATCAGGGTCCAATGTGCCACCAATATAAGCAAGCAAAGACTTCCTTAATCTGAGTGGAGAAAAGTGTGGAGTGCATGTAAGGTAGACATGAGATGGAAGACACATAGACCATAAGCAACAGTTCTAGTGATTAATTCATAATATATATGAGAATCATGAGTTGGAGGATAAATATCCTCAAAAGTGAAACTAATTCGAGTCAATCCATCATGTAAACATATAGAGACATCGCAAGTAGGATCAAATGGAATATTCTCCCAATACGAATTATTCATGAAAATTGTGAATGTAAACAATGGTCATGTGAGTGAAGGTGGTGCATGTGAAGGTGCAAGGGATAGATTAATGCTTGTAGACTTGGCATGCACCCAATAAAGAATCATAGAATTAGTAGTATCAGGTGGAGGTGGTAATGTGAAAGAAACAGTATCTATCGCACAAATAGCACCTTCAAGAAGTGGCAAATGAGGTGGGTCATCCATAGGATGAGGGTTGTCAGTACTATTAGTTGATCGAGTGAGAATTTTTGTATGAGGATAATAGTCACAATATTTGTATGGATGATGGTCACAAAAAATAGTATATTTGACACCTTCATGGATGAATTGGACACAATGATGTATTGTCACAAAAAATAGTATATTTGACACCTTCTTGACCCTACAGTCATAGGTAGAGTAATGTGACCTACGCATGGACAAACATATGCACAATGGGAAAGACATGATTCATTAACATTAGCAGCGGAAAGACCTATCTTTTCAAGGAATGACATAGGACATAGGTTGAGCTTAGAGCCATTATCAATTAAAATACAATTAAAACCCACATTGTAAATTTGAATCATGATATGAAAAGTTGGTTCATTATCAAAAACATTAAGATCATCATGAAGATTAGATGGAAAAGTAATATGCTGAGAGAAAGCATCGACAAAATATTGATAGACTGAGTTGGGATGCATATCAACAGGAATGTCAGTAGTAGCTAAGAGATGTTGGAATATATGTATTAAGTTAGGATTAGTAAGAAATAAATCATTAATTGATATACTCATGATGAGAATATGCTACAAATATGAGCAATGATAGAATGATGATCCTATGAGTGAAATGATCGAGTACCAGTTCACCAAAATAATTATGCTAAAATGTAATATATTATCCCAATCTAATGGAAGATTACAATAAATAATAAATAAATAAATGAAGCAAATAACCCAAGAAAACTAAGAAATTAAGTGTAAGAACCCTAATTTTATAATAAGGTTAAGAGGTCCTTAGTTAATCCGAAGAGGTTAAGGGACTGTGTCATAGTGGATACCAACTGAACAAGACTAAGAAACCATCACAAAAGAGCCTGAGAAAATGTATATTTGAGTGATTCAACTAGATTGGGGAACCTAGAAAAGGGATTTGGGTTCCTAGGGTGCCCTTGTCTTAAATATGGGTGTCTTGGTCTATGGAAATGGTCGGAACGTAATTTCTACAGGGTCACTAGAGCTTCACACTTGTTCACTTTTTGTCACGTGTATGTCATTAAACTTCATCAGATGTCGCTGTAAATATGGAATGAAATATTCACATGAAAAACCCCAAACAAAGCATCAAAACTCTAAAAAATAAATATTCATATAAAGGGGTCAGAATGTCCTTAGCTGCCACAATGGTGGACATATAACTGAGCATTACACTACATCTCTTACCCAATGTAGTTTTGTGTGTGTGCGTAATTTTTCCTGAGGTTAATCTTGTATTTTTTTCATTTGAAGTAGAGAGCAAGTATCTAGATGTAGAATGAAAATAATGTGTACATGGAAAAGAATAAAGTCCCCTCCTATGAAGTGTGGTGCAGACGAACCAACATTTGTCCCTAGTGATGGAGCTAGATGGATACCAATGGAGCTACAGATTCCTTGATGGATGTAACCTTAGGTGGTGATAAGTATTGCTTAGTTCTTGGTCCCTTATAATGATCTCATAATGATATATTTACATGATTCCTTTGCTTGAATTTCATAATTATCCCTGAAAAGGAAAACCTCAAAAAATATAAGATGATCAAACTGCTAGAAAGGACCCCAAAATTGTGAGTGAAGTATAAAGAGGATGGGGGTTGTATCCATGTGTTAGTTATCTACGTAAATATAATTGAAACTAGCACCTAATAGTTCCAAAACAATGCTAGACTATACCTAGATCATCATGCTAAGATCTTAAAGAGAGTAAATATCAACACTATGCATTAGAACTTTGAAGGAAACTCAAACTAATATGCTAAACATTTATCCTCTACTCTTTGAAAGTTAAACAAGAGATATATCTATGTAGATCCTTAGCTATCAAAATGTGATATTTTGTTTGATGCCAATGGTTTGAGAATGGATCTTAATACAGACTTGGCTACAAGACCTCCTTGATATTCTCAATATGACTCAAAAGGCTTGGATGGATGAATGCAAGATGAAGATACCTAGCCCAACAGTAATGGAAGATGCTCAAAGATGAAAATTCCTATATTTTATGTTATAAGCATGCAAATGTGTAAGTAGAAAGGTTGGAGGAGGGTTCTCGTATGCATAAAAAATTACATGTGCTACATTGTCAAAAAACAGTTACAAAAGTCCCCAATGATGATTCATGTCCTTTAAGAAGGTGTTTGATTTCCTAAACCCATTTGCAGTGTATATTTGTAGCCTAGACATCCTTACTTATCGTTTCCATGCTTTTTTTCATCTTCCCACTCATTTCTGTGCATATTCTGGCCTTTAGTGTCAGTTTTTCTACCTTGCTTTGGTGGCGGTTCTGAAATGACCACCCAGGAAAGGTGGTGGTCCTATGTGCTTTTTTCAGAACTCTTCATGTGTGGTTTTAACATGCGTGATTCAACTTAACTTGACTTCTAAGGCATGTTTCTAAACCAAATTTCCTAAAAATAATCTTGATTGCATGGTAATCCTTACCTCTTCTATTTTTAAATTCATTCAAGTTATTATTTAATTCATTCAAGTTATCAATTCCGAGTTATTCATTTCAAATTCATATCAAATAGAGTACAAAATTGTTCATTCCAATTAATCAATCAATTACAAATAGATAAAATCATTAGAAAGATTTTTCCTTGACATTATTCGGGAAGTAGTGGGGAATAATAGCTCTTCTAGAGTTATGATTTTTTCTCTACCTTTGAGGTATGGTTAAAAGGGTTTTTGATTAACATAGTTTAGTTTTTTTAGATCTAGATTCACATACTTGCACAAGTAATTAACTACAACCGGTTCATTAATTGTATTTTATTTCATTATTAGATTAGAAGAATTGTTTAAAATCATAGAAAAGATCAAGAATATTTACTTTTGATATATTAGTTTACTTCTATTATTTTGTTTGGATATACTGTGACAATACCAAAAACATAGTTTAAATATCCTTTGATAGTTAGTTTCCTTTATTAAGATCAATTTAATTCATTCCACATGACCATCAAAGGTCCAAAAAAAGAGAAAATGTTCAGTTTTGATCCATTGGTCCCACAACCCAATGGGAATGATTTGTTGACCGACATTCATACGGGTTTTTGTTTTTACGTACACCTGCTAGGTATTCTGAATAGATAGAACAATTAAATGTATTAAACATTGCAACTGATCAAGCCTATGATTATTAGACTGCTCCTGGAAAAAGGGATTGATTACGCATATGACCATATAAAGACCACAACCTCCACGAGTTCATGGTTATGATCCTCAGGTCCTAAAACCTAATGATCCTATTGACCAATTAAACCTCGACACTGTTTTATGTGCATTGGTATTTAGATCATCACCACTTCAACCTAACATCATTTCACATCTTTTAGTGTTGAACATAGCAGTAGATCATGCTAATTCTTTCTGAAATACACTAGAAAACCTCCCATATATCTTGTGGTTCCATTACACCTCTCGTTCTCACTTCCATGAGCTTTTCTAGAAATCTATACGAGGCATCTGTAGGTCACTTTCTGTGTGTTCCAAAACTAGTAGACAAAATCTCGCCAGAGCTCGATATCGACTAGAGCCTTTGAATAGTTATTATATCTGATCATTCCATTACACCACTTGAGCTTAGGACAGCTTTCTTTACCTTGGACTCGCAGATCCCAATATTGCATGTTAAATACATAATGTTCCCTTATTATCTTGTTGATGACTACCACACAAACATCCATTTCCATTCTACACTGGTTGTCCTAAAACAACCTCGAGAGGCCGGGTGCAAAGAAGATCACGTGTTGATTTTCTTTCCTACAAATTGGTGAACCCAATGGGAAGATCTAGTCTCTAAAAATTTCCACTTTCTTCATCCATCTTCCTCTCTCCCATTATTTTGTGGGTATTCTTATACCCCCTGATTATGTGAGGATATGATGAATATGTTTGACCCCTCTTAGGTTTCAATTTGTATAACTATCAATTAAGTAGAAAAAACAATCACCTTTGATCTCTACATGGGAAGATAACCATTCAAGTGCACAGCCTCAAAATCGTCTTCCTCAAGGAACCAATATTTGTTCCTTCATACGTATTGAGGAGCATGACCAAATCACATAGACACGTCCTCCTGATTAGTCAAGTTCTAACAACATAAATTTCACTGAGGAGGTGAGTTCATCTCCTTGGGTTTTGTTTAGACAACTCATTACCATGTAGTCAAACCAATCCCACCTCTAGATGAGGATTACTTAGCACGATACACCATAATCAAACAACACTTCTAGAATATAAAATAGGATTTTGATAGGTTTCAAGGACATGTTGATGTCTTTCTCCAAAACAATAACACTACCCCTTCAACAATAGAAAACATTTCCAACAAGGGGTTACAGAATAACAAACAATTCATAACAGGATACCACACTACTCAACAACCTCCAAAAGTTCAACAACAGGAAATGAAACAAAACACCACCCCATCAATAGGTGATGTCATCTTGTCTTTAGTAGAAAAATTCAAAGAGTTAGAGCTTTCCCAAAAAGCTCAAAATTCATATGCGGGGAAAGTAAGAGTTTCTCACTATCTACAGAGATATGGACAAATGCCTACTGTAAAGACTCCTCCAGTTTACACAGGCACTCTATGCCCTAGAGATTTTCTAACTCAGATGGGAACCTTGGGTATGCCCCCCACACCACATAAGGATATCCACAACATGAACTATTCAGAAGTGTGTTCTCAAATGTCATACCATCTAGAAATCAAATGTTCCTTGGCTTTGTGCTTTCAACTCCATATCAAAATAGTTAACCCCCTTACATAGACATGTACTCTAAATCACCACATGGGGATATATACACTTATCCGAGTCTATATGGCTAGCCATATGAGATGAAAAATTCCCCAAAAAATGTATACATTGTACCATTTGAACAAACGATGCAATGTCCACCTCTCCAACAAGGATCTTCAATGGTTGAAACATATGCAATGGGGACCTATTCCAAATATCTTAAGGAGCCTCTAGAATTCTCCATTTGGACTATCATGCTCCCAAGACCCTTTCCTGATCTTCCAAATTTTAAAGGTGAGGGGGATCCTAATGCACACATCAAAGATTATGTAATGCCCATTTGAGAATTGCTCCCATAGGATGTAGTTGTTACAAATATTTTCCCTAAGATACTAGAAGGTATCACTCTCGATTGGTACTACAGGATACGAGAGGCTTTGATACTCCCCTTCAAGAAACTCATGTTAGATTTTATTAAGGATTCTAAGATGAAAAAACTTTTAAGTACATGAATTAGAGAATTCCTTCATATCAAACAAGAGCACAATGAGTCGTTGTCCCACTTCATTCAATGGTAGCAACAGGTTCTCTATTCCACTGCAAGTGCTCCAAACATGGACTAGACAGAGCTTTGTTTTTTGTTCCTCCACTCCCTCAATAGATAGAAAAAGGAAGATGTCCAAAAGTTCCCACTAAGGAGCTACGAAGAGGTACTAGAGCATGTTCTATAAATTGATCAAGAATCTATAGACAGTGGTCGTAAGACTTACAGAACAAATGGGAGGTTAGTCACTCCTAACGAAGGTAACTCTGATTATTCTGACAATGTGAAAAATAATAAGGGACCAAAGGTTGTTAGTAAGAATCATGGAGTTACAACTGATGGTGTTACTGATGAGCCTAGGAAACCCAATGTTTTTAGCTCTCCCAATACAAACACTACCAACAACAACAAAAATGGAAATAATCAAAGAAATAATAACTTCTCGCCTTCAATCAATGTTGTGGATTCTAATCATCCTCAACAGCAATAACAACAAAAACAATAATAACAACCTCAACAACTAAGACAAGTGCAGGCCCAAGGCTGTAGTCAAAACCAAGGTGGGTGACTAAACCAATTCCAAAATCAAGTGTAGGGGTTCCCAGATTTTATTTATAACAATCAGCTATCAAATAATGATCAGAATTTTAGATCACAGAAGAATGAAAACTAAAGACCTCGGGATTCCAATCTTGATTTGTATTGTGGTTTTCACAAGGTCCACGACCATGATGCTAGAATTTTCTGTGATTGTAACAAATTTCTATAACATTTTTCGAAGGATCAAAGATGATTATTTGTTGACATGTATTTGGAAAACCCAATAGCACCAACTCAAAACACTTACATGGGACTAGTATCTCCACAGAACATGCCACTTAGGATCTTTAGCGATCCTCTTCCTACGTGCCCAAAATACGCTAGAATAGATCCCAACGGTTCAAACAAAGGAATTTTAAAAGGAACTAATGATCATGAATCCTAAACTTCATCAAACTCACTAGTAGTTCCTCCTTGGGATGGTCACCAAAAAACAAAAATTGTTGGATTAGTAGAATCAGACACTGAAACTCAAATTAACGCTACCACTAGAACCAAATATTATTCTTCACAAACTATCCCGATCTACGTGACTATATCAGATGACATTCCTGAAACACTAGGAAATCCAATAAGAGCTTATGACTTGATCAATGACCTAATCAAAACCTTCTCTCACATTTCCATCCTAGATCTATTAAATAATTCCCCTTCTCACAGAGCCGCTTTATTAGAAGCACTAGGTCTTGGGGATTTTATTAATATCACCCCTCCTCCAGAAGAAGAGATAAAATAGAATTTTACATTTATCCTCCATGGAATCCTAAAAGAGATGTTGGATTTGTATTTGACATCATTAAAATGCTCATGGATGCTGAAATAGCTCGTAGAGGTTATCCGGCCTTATTTTTACAAGTTTAGATCTACAATAACTATGTAAAACATGTTATGATTGATGATGGGGAAATAATCAACATAGTCCCCATCTCTTTCGTTCAAATGTTAGGTTACAGAGAGACCATTTTCTCCTTAACACAAAACATGCTAAGAGGTTATAACAACCTTGAAGTGACGTCAATAGGAACTATAGTGTTTCTAGTCACCCTTGAACCTAAGATGGTTCTAATTGAGTTTTATATCATAGATTGGGAAACCAACTATACTATGATCGTTGTTTTTCCTTGGATTCATCACATGTAGGTGACTCCCTCTACTTTGTTTCAGGAAGTAAGATTCCTACATTTAGGGAAGGTCTTCGTGGCATAGCATAACCCAAAACCCTTCGACATACATCTAGCTAATCTAAAGAAGAAGCCAGGGGTTCATTTTGATCTTGAAATTCCTACAAACCAGTTAAACAAACCTACAAGATCAACACCATAATAAAATTTGGTGCCTACAATGGAACTAGAAGCTACAGGTTTGACTGAAGGAATTCCTACCATAAAGGATGAAACTATAATTCTTGAGATAGTGTCAATAATAATGACAAAAAAGATAGTCGAGTTGTTGGAGATTGACCTACCCTTTATTCTTCCATTTGATTCCATGGGTATAGGACATGCCCTGGGACTCATCTCTCTCCCTGTTGATGATGTATACATGGTAGAGGTAATGGAAGAAAGGGAATATAATACAACGAATAATCTAAATTCAATCTTCCAAGATGACTATTGGACCTTGAATTACAATGGAGAAAAGTTCCTCTTTAGTGATAGGGAAGGTGTAATACTTACCAACCTTTAAGGAAGGGTCATGCCCTTCACCTTTAAACTGAATTTCGAATGCACTAACAATGGAGTAGAATATGAGGATTTCCTTCTTGGTCTCATTGTAGCCAAAAGTATGGGTGATCTTAGTATTAGGGTGCTAGGTTATTCACAACTAGTTACAAATCAAGTATCTAAAGTAAACAAGACTAGGGCTAAACATCTATAACTCTACAAGACTTTCATCCTAGAGTTAAGTAAATTTTTTGATTTCATTTCAATTGAAGCTATACCCAGAGAGTAAAACCTCCTTGTTGAATCTATAGCAAATTTTTCTTCTCATTTTACCCCAAATAGCAAGTTAGAAGACATGAGCTTTATGGTTTTAGTTTGTGCTGAACCTTTGGTTCACAAGATACCAAAAACCTCAATTCTATCTTATCTAGAAGCTGAGAATGAGTTTATCACCTTAGATTATGCTGAAAATGACGAAGAAATCCTAGGGTATTTGAATGCCTACACAGATTTGCATCCTTCTCATCATAAGATCATATTTTCTCTCATCCCACACTATTCCTATTACTTTGGATATTCCATTATAGAACCTTCCTATACAGAAGGTCTTGAGGTCTATGAGGTGGAAGAGGAAGGAGACTTAGAGCTACCTCTAGCCCTACCTAAATTTGAAGAGGGTAACGCTTCCTTAATTAAACGAACAATTGATATAAACATCGAGACGAAGAAGGAACCAAAAATCTTGAAGCTGGGATCCTCCCTAACTCCAAATAATATAGAAATACACACCCAAATCCTCAAGGAGCATGAAAAATATTTCACATTTAGCTACAAGGAAATGATGAGAATTGCGCCACACATTGCAGTTCATAACCCTGTCACTAAGCCAGATGTTAAGACAATTAAACAGAAGTTGAGACCCATGAAGCCAAAGGTGGCCCTCATTATGAAAGAAGAAGTTATGAAACTCCTACAAGTGTGGTTCATCAAGTAAGTCGACTATTCACAATGGGTATATAATATCAACTCCATTCTAAAAAAGAATGGAAAAATCTACATTTGCATAGACTTTCGGGAAATCAACAAGGATTCTCCCAAAGATGATTTCTCGTTACAATCCATCCATGTTATTGTCGATGCAACAATTGGTTATGAGTTCTTGTCTCTCATGGATGGGTTTTCTTGATATAACCAAATCAGAATATCCAAGGAGGATCAAACCAAAACTACATTTATCACTCGTTGGGGAACATATTGTTATGTTGTCATGTCACTTGGACTTAATAAATTTGGTGCCACATACCAATGGGTGATGACTTATATATTCTATGATATTGTTTATAAAATTTTGGAATCCTATGTGGATGATCTTCTGGATAAGGCCAAAAAACACTGTGATCACCCTAACGTGCTTCATATCATCCTTTCTCGCTTAATCCAATACGACATCACATTAAATCCAGAAAAATACATATTCAGTGTAATGGGAGGAAATTTGTTGAGATGCATCATACCTCCATGAGGGATTGATGTAGACCTAGCCTAAATCTGAGCCACACTGGAAATGTTTCCACCATTAGATGAATCTAGCATCAGATCTTTTCCTGGAAAACTTGATGCAATCTGAAGGTTTATCTCTTATCTAACCTTTTATATTCACCCAATCAAAATTTTATTAAAAAATTATTATTGAATTGATTGGAAGAAAGAGTGAAATGAGGCATTTGAGTCATTCAGATGGTTCTAACTATCTCCTCTCACACTCATGGTGCCTAATTCAGATCGCCCCTTCACATTGTACTCATGAGCTATGGATGTCTCATTATCGTACATGTTAGCTCAAGAAGATGATGATAAACGAGAAAGTGTAGTCTATTTTATTATTTGAACATTGTGTGACTATGAGACTCATTATACATAGTTAGAAAAAGAATGTCTTGGCATATTCTTCACAACAAAGTGCTTGAGACATTACATGCTAAATCAAGAAACAAGGGTCATTGTTAAATCGGATCATCTGCGGACTTTTCTCACCAAAGGGTCTTTATCTAAGAAATTTGGATGCTTCATAAATTAGATGGGTGAGTTTTAGTTAACGTTTTTTAATCAGAAATATGTTAAAGGAAAAATAATTACAGACTGGTTGGCTGATAACCCATTAAATGGAGGTGATCTTGTAAATTTCGACTTCCTTGACGAATGTGTGTATTTTGTTGAAACAAATCCTCCCATTTCTACATGCCCATGGTGCACTGACATTATTAATTTCATAATTGATCATACGTATCTATAAGGGGTGACATTGTAGCAAAGAATATGGTTACATGTTATAGCCACTAAGTATGTTATCTTAGAATAGGTGCTCTATCATAGAGCCTTTGATAAAATGGTGTTAATATGTGTTGATGAAGAATAATCTAAGAAGATTATTTAGGAATTGCATAGTGGAGTATGTGGAGGTAACTTCAACAGCCACGCCACTTCTCGAAAGATACATTGGATGGGATACTTATGGCCCATGTTAGAACATAACATCATAAATTTTGTGCGCAAATGTCATTAATGTAAAGTGTTCTCCCATCATATCCACATACCAGCACAAGCTCTACAACCAATTGTAACTCCATGGCCCTTTTCCATGTGGGGCCTTGATTTGATAGGGAATTTCTCTCCCTCATCAACAAATGGACATAACTTCTTAATCACAGCCACCTAATACTTTACTAAGTGGGTAGAAGCCATGCCTCTTACTACCGTGCCTGGATATGTAATCGTTAAGTTCATTCTGAAAAAAATCATTTATAGGTATGGGGTCCCAAAAATCATTATCTCTGATAATGAAACGTCTTTTAAAAATGGGGAGCTATGTGAATTTTGTAAAAAGTTCAAAATAAATCACCATATAGCTTCACTCTATTATCCTCAAGCCAATGGACATGCTAAAGCTACGAACAAGACATTAAATTCCATCCTCCTTAAGACTTTCAAGGAGAATAAATGTTATTGGTAGTTAAATCTCTTTCCAACCTTGTGGGCCTATCAAACATCAGTAAGAATGTTGATGGGGGAAACCCCATTTTCATTGGTATTTGGTACAGAAGTGGTTTTACCACTTGAGGTCGAAATACCTAGTCTTTTTATCTCATTGCAAGGGAATTCTGGGAGAGGAAGGCTATCGAGAGGCGTGACTCTCTCAATTATAAATCCTTGATTAAGCTAGGCTCAACGCTAAACAATGACATAGTTTTTACACTGACTGGATGGATCGGTAATAAAATAAGAAATTCTACGAGAAAGAAATAGATGAGGGATTTTAGGTTTTAAGACTTGACAGCACAATAGAAAAAAAAAGACCAGAGAAGGAAGGAGATTCAGGACCAGGTGGTTAAGTCCATATCCAGTAATAGAAGACTATAAAAAATGGGGAATTTGTCCTATGTACACTATAGGGTGAGGAGTTTAGTGAATCTGTAAATTCTCTTCACCTGAAGAGATATTATGCATGATCTATTATCATTTCCATATATATATTACTACATACGCATTGCATTTTCATCTTTCGATTCATTTCATAAAAAATTTGATCAAGGGACTTATTCTTATAGCAATTAGTAAAAAAAATTGTAAACATTGGCAAAACATTCAAACCATATTTATTTAAATTCTCACGATATCATCAATTGTATCTAAATCATTTCATCAATTCAAGCAAGATAAGATAGATCTTTGACAGTAACCATACCAAGGCCTGCATACTTGGTTCTACTCATAGTTTTCTTCTACATTAGCTATCCATACCTATAGTTTGTTCTAGAAGCTTCATGGTGTCACATATATCCCATAAACATCTCTTTGGAAATAAGAACATCCTAGACATTTTTCCTAGATAAATAAGTCAAATGCAAATCCACAGAAAAAATTTATTTTACACATTTCTTTACCCTACCATCCTTCGGTGTTGAGCCTACACCTCTTACTAGTGATGTAGGGTTGGGAATGGAGAGAAGTACCCTTATTTTCCTATGCATCTTCCATGGTGATGAGCCCATACTTCATAATGGTTGCATGGGGCAAGGTGGAGGGGTCTCTTTGATAAATTTGAGATTTATAAATAGTTCACTCAAATGATGCGAAATCATAAATCAGAACAAAGTGAGTTAGATGTTTAAATTCCAAGAAAATTTAAAACCTTAAACCAGATTTTGTCAACCAAGTGGCCATCTACAAATCTAAGTCTAGATAAACTGGAAAGCAATTCAACTTTTAAACTATTAAGAAAACTTGAGTAGAATGAGGTTGTAGTCTCTTAATTTGGTTTTTCACAATCCTTATCTTTCTATCATCATTACCATTCAACAAATTTTTATAACTTGTGCCTCGTCTAGCTCTTGGTGTTGATCCCTTGCATCTTACTAGTTGCATGTAGTTAGGAGTGGGGAAATTTTTTTCACTTATCATATCACTCTTTCACCATGTTTTTCCAAAACAATACGAAGTAATAAAATTTTCTTAGAGAAAATAAATTTCAACATTACAATGTGATTGTATTATCATATATCAGCATTATAAAAACACAAAAAAATGAAACATTCATATCCACTGCATAAATTCTAAAAAGCATTTAAAAATGGAAGTTCTAAACATCTAGAGTACACATGTGAAGTGAGATAAGAGGAATTCAACTCAGATTCAATGAATTACCCCAACCAAAAAGAAGATTATGTATATATCATAATAAACCAAGTTTTTGTACAAGGCCATCATGTGCTAGGCATGGTCAAAACACTTGCCATGAGCCTAAAATATACAAAAAATAATCATATAATTCCCGAGAAAATGAAAAATAGGAAATAAAAGTCCCAATTTCCTATTAATCTCTGTGGGATCCCCTGAGACAGTGCATGGATGCGTCTAAGAATCCTACTATGGATACGACGATGAAACTACACTGAATGGTTGGAGTTCTTGTGGTGGTGGCCACTAGCTATGGTTTCACTATGAGAGTGACTCTGCCTCAAAAATTTCTCAATTGTCTCATACACTATCACCTGAGTATGGAGAGAAGTCATGACCTATTATGCCCTCCACATGGGTGCAAACACATCAGTGTCTTTACGGGTTAGAGGAGAGAGTCATGTATCCTCAGCCAGCTCAGATCAGTTCTTCCCTGATTAGATCAATAAGGTGTCCATGTACACCCATCGACGAATCTCTCACCACTCATGTGTAGTTACTACAAGAAACAAAGGAGAAGAAACAACAAGTTAGGAAGTTACAAAAACAAAAAAAATAAATACCAACTAATATTTTTAAATGACAAGTTCAAGAGATGAGGATCAACATACTCAGATCTCTAGGAATCCATATAGGTTCAATGGTTGATGCTACTGCTACTGATGGCTACGCGGCCTCCCCAAAACTAGAAGCAAGACGATATCCCATCACAGACTCATCATCCCCCTCTTTGTCGTGAGGAAGTTGTCCCTTGGAGAAAAGTGTCTCCTCCTTTTTGGCCACCTCCTCCTACTCCACTCTCAGATGATCGTAAGTATCATACCACTTAGGATCACTCTCCGCCTCCATGTGAGCTTCCCTACTAGCATCACCACCTAACCCCTCATCACCAATCTCCTCTCCACCATTATCCTCTCTAACAGATTCCTCTTCGGTATCATCCCTTGTATACTCGTCAGAGTCAAATTCCACATCTATGGGCTCATCCTCCTCTCCACTGTGAGTAGGTGTAGCCTCAATCTGGAGTAAGGGTGCATGAGCGAGAATAGCTTCCTGTCGAGCATGAAGAACTAGCCTAACTATAATAGGAACTCCTAGAATCACCATTATCCAACATATATCTCCACGAGGGACCTTTCAGGTCTCCTTCATGATCCTGTACACATGTACCACTGAGGGAAGCATATCAATATAATGAAGGCTGAACTGCTGAGGAAATCATCCAAATGGGTGAGTCTCAAGATTCCCCATCTTGTCAACTAACTGGCTAGCAGTGGTACAATCCTACACTATGGTCCCATCCTATCACCACAATCCTTCCATGTCCTGGTATGGAGTGGCCACTATGTCTTTTGTGGTCAAGGAAGCCATTGGCTGATGTGGCACTTTGAAAACTGTCATCGTCATCCAGCTAGTGGCCTTGATGGCCCCTGGGTCTTGTACTGGAACTCCCATCCCATAGGGGATGATTTTATCATACACCTAGATCATAACCAATGTAGGGTGGCTCAAAGACTGCCCCTGTAACCTGACAACCCGATACAGGTCATGATAGGTACTACCAAGTATATCTACTCCCCAGGCATAGATATGACCATATGCCTCAATCTGCATGATGATGGGATCCCAGCAATAAAGTAGTGTATCACCTTCCTTGTCCCCAATAAACCGTAAAGCCAAAATACCTATGATGGCCTTTCGTATAGTAGGGATGGGAGAAGTAGTAATGGATTTTACCTTCATCCCCTTCTACGAACCAAAGGAAACCACATCATCTCCCATATAAGTGGCCCATAGAGTCATTGTATCTCTATATCTTGTTGTCTCCAAAGTTAACCATCTACCAAGTATCCAAACCCCAAGAATACGGTACACAGTCTCTAGGTTGATCTTCCACTCACCCCTAGCACCCAACAATCGAAAAGGTTTTCTAGTCTGCATCCCAATAAGAGATCAAGTCGCATAGTATGTAACTAGCAGGAGTGACATGGGGCACCTGTGAAATCCTCCATATGCCTTCTCTCTGAAGAGTATCAGTATTATCCCAAGTCAATTGATCCATTATCATTGGGATCCAATCACACTCCCTCTCATGACTCAAATGGATATACTCTTCCTTCTTCTGCATCCACCAAACCATAGAAAAAGAGAAATTTAGTGACATATTTCAAGAAAAAAGTTCATCAAAAACATAACAAAACATTAAAATATAAAAAAATTAAGTTAGAATGAGTTTTGGTCATTCTGTTCAGAACTACCACCTAGTGTAGGGTAGCATTTTTGTGACTGCCACCCTGCTCAGGGTGGCGGTCCTAAACCAATTTTTTGTACAACTTTGTTACCCTAAAAATGCTCAAAAATGTAAAAATAGACCATTTTTAACTAACTAAAATACTACCCTACAGGTTCCTCCCCCTAGAGACTCATTTAAAACAAGAAATTTCAAAAATGATCCCCCTTAGGCAAAGATTTTAACATTTTTTACATTTTAGGTTTAAAAACACACAAGTTAGGAAAACTAACCTAAGACCACACTGGTCTATCTCCTACTCGTGAAGGCATGATCATGATCTCTCAAAAAACATATTGACTATTCTTTTGATGCAAACAATCACCATGGGCCCAGAGCTCAAAAATCACTAAATCAATACACACAAATGAATTGGAAAATGAGTTTTTATATATATATATCTTGTTATAACTTCTTTTTGAGTGCATATGTTCGCAGGGTTGGAGCGTTGGCCTGGGAATATTTCTATATCCCCGCACAAATGGTAAGTCCTCTTATTGTTTTAATTTAGCATTTATTTTTTATATTTCATCTATCTGTACTTGAGTCTTATTTTTCATATTGTAGGTAGAGGGAGTTTGGACAGCAACATTTCGACACACTGGTGTGTCAGGTATAGCTTTGAACTCCACATTTTGGGAATGCCATACTCAGAATTTATGTTTTACGCCTTTTCATGGCTAAGATGCTTCTTTGAGGGGGAAATATGTACGTACCCAAAATTTAATGTGTTACATTGTCATAAAATGGTTACAAAAGTCCCCAATGATGATTCATATCCTTTCTGAAGGTGTTTGAGTTCCTAAACCCATTCGCAGTGTATATTTATAGCCTAGACATCCTTACTTATCTTTTCCATGCTTTCTTCCAACTTCCCACTCATTTATGTTCATGTTTTTCCCTTTAGTGTCAAGACCGCCACTCTGTTCGAGTGGCAGTTCTGAAACTGTCAACCAAGCAGGACAACAATCCTGTGTGATTTTTCTAGAACTCTTCATGCATGGTTTTAATATGTGTTATTTCACTTAAATTGACTTCCAAGTCACATTTTTGAACTACATTTCCTAAACATAGTCTTGATTGCATGGTATTCCTTCCCTCTTCTATTTTTTAAAAAACTTAATTAGTTTTAACTACCTCTTCACCCAATTATTTGGCAATCCAAGGATGCCTTGTGCATGAAGGCACATCCTAGCCAATCCCTATATATTCAATGCTTGTATTCAAGAAAAAGGGATAAGAATTTTGTGTATCTTGCATAGTATTGCTGCCACAATCCTGTTGGAAATTACATAGCCAAGCTCTATTCACTTCTGTTATCATTCTTCCACCTGCATTACAACCAAACTGGCTTGAAGGTGCCATTGCTCAAGCGCCTTCTCTTGCTGCTGCCTTTGCATTCCCAATTCCTTGGACTTGTGTGGACACACAGAGAAAGAAAGAATAAACTGAGGGGACAAGAATAGGTACAAAAAAAAATTCCAATGCTCTTGGTTATCCAAGTTGGAATTATGTGTTTGTTTGCTTCATTTGTTCAAGTTATCAATTCTGAGTTATTAATTTCAATTTCATATCAAATAGAGTAGAAAAATTGTTTATTTCAGTTAATCAACCAATTACGAATAGAGAAAATCATTTGAAATCTTTCTCTTCAACATTACTGAGGATATTATGGGGAACAATAGCTCTTCTAGAATTATGATTTGTTCTCTACCTATGAGGTAGGGTTAAAAGGTTTTTTGAATAAAATAGTCCAATTGTTTTAGATCTAGATTCACATACTTACACAAGTAATTAACTACAACCCGCTGATTACTTGTATTTAATTTAGTTTATTAGATTATAAGTATTTTTTAAAATCTCAGCAAAGATAAAAAATATTTAGTTTTGTTAGATTAGTTTGCTTCCATTGATTTATTCGGATATACTATGAAAATACCAAAAACATAGTTTAAATCTCCTTTGATAGTTAGTTTTCTCTATCAATATCAATTCAATTCATTCCACATGACCATAAAAGGTCCAAAAAAAGAGAAAGCATTCAGTTGTGATCCATTGGTCCCTCAACCTAATGGGCCTGAGTTATTGACCGACATTGATATGGTTTTACACTTGTTAGTTTTACGCACACCTACTAGCTATTCTGAAAATATAGAACAATTAAACACACTAAACATTGCAGTTGATCAAGCCTACGATTATTGGACTTCTCCTAGAAATAGGGCTTGATTAAAAATATGACCATACAAGGACCACAACCTCCATGAGTTCATGGTTGTGATCCTCAAGTCTCACAAGCCAATGGGATTGTTGACCAAATAAACATCCACACTAGTTTATGTGCACTGGTATTTAGATCATCACCACTTCTACCTAACATTGTTGTACAACTTATAGTGTTGATCATAGCAGTTGATCAAGCTAAGGATTTCTGGACTAGACCGGAAAACCTCCCATAGACCTTTTGGTTCCGTTACGCCTCTCGTTCTAACTTCCTTGACATTTTTTTGAAATCTATATGAGGCATCCACAGGGCACTTTCCACATGTTCCACAACTAGTAAACAGAATCTTGGCAAAGCTCGATATTGACTAGAGCCTCTGAGTAGCTTTTGTATCTGATCATTCCATTACACCACTTCAAGTTAGGACAACTTTCTTTTCCTTGCACTCAAAGATATCAATATGTCATGTTGAAGACATAAGGTTGCCTTGTTAGATTGCTCATCACTACCACACAAACATCCATTTCCATTCTACACCGGTTGTTCCGGCACATCCTCGAGAGGTTGGGTATGAAGAAGGTCATGTGTTGATTTTCTTTTGTATAGTTCCTTTTATAACCCAATGGTTTGAAGAACCTTTGCATCCTATTACATGTGGGATAATAGTAAAACTAGGTTAGTTAGGATAAGTACACTTTAAGTTTTTTAGAAGAGATTAAAATTTCATTAGAGATCCATGGGAGCTTGGGGGCATATTAATTAATAAAAAGTAATCAACTAATATGTAGATGTAGCTTTTAGAATAATTTGAGAAGAAAGTTAGTATGGTCTATGATATGAGAGGATTTTAATCAAATAAATGATGATTTATTGATTAAATAGAAGATATAATTAATTAATTAAGAATAATTAATTAATCTAGATAGAAATTGGTATTAATTAACGAAAGGTCATTAATTGTTATTTTAAGTGATAGAAGAGATAATTAATTATCCTAATGTAATTAATTAGCAGTGGTGGAGAAGCAAAGGTATGTTATTGACGATATGTCTTCAATTTGAGGGAAAGGGGATAATTAACACAATTTAAGTATTTGAATTGCTCGACCAATTTACAAGTGTCTACATTTCCCTCTCTTTAGGGTGGCATAAGTGACGCTACTTCAAAGATAGTAGATAAGTAGAAACATGTGAATTTTGAAGAGATATAAGAAAAATTTGATGGGGTGATGAAAGAGGTCGATCAACGATCAAAAAATGAAGAAAATAGAAAGAATAAAAGGGTAAGGGTAGGATGCCCCAGGTGAATTAGAAGAATAAAGTTGATAGGAGAATGATATAGAAGAGGAATGAAGATGGAAGGAAAAGATAAATATTTCATCTAGTGTATTGAAACAACCTTAGTGTCATCAGATAGCCAAGTATCTTTGTCATTGGTCCTTATTAAAAATATAAGCACACAATAAAAGAGTAGAATGACATGAAAATTCATAATACGAATCAATTTTCTAGTGTTGAAAACACCAACTCAATAAAACATACAAAGCACAATGCAATACAAGAAGTAAACAAGCTTATCTAATAATGAAACAAGTACAAACACACATACTCAAACCAACAATGGTCAAGACGGTTACACAAATGTTATGTTATCAAGAGGAAGATTCCAAATGTTCGTGATTAATGAAAAGGGTTAAAAATTATGCCATAAAGAAGGATACATGCAAGGGGAGTTGATGAAAGACTCAAGGTCCAGTGATAAAGCTTTGTGCACGACAAAACAGTACCGAACAACTTGATGTCCCCAAGAGTACAGATGAAGAAAGCATACTAGTTTTGTATATTGTTATAGATCTAGGTGATCCGAAAGTCATTTATTTCGAAAACATGTGAAAACGTCAGCAAGATATGGGATAAATACCATGTATGTGACAAAAATTTCAGCCATGTACAAGCTCTTTACCAATTTTTGTAATTTTTTGAATTTTTAGGATTTTGTCGATTAATTTAATATTTTTTCTGAATAATTGTGAATTTTGTAATTTTTAGAAAATTTTTTATTTTTGACATTTTTAGAAGAAATGAGAGGATGGAGACTCCCCTAAAAGATAGAAAAATGCTATGGGCAGAATAAATGGGTCCTAGGTGGTAAAAATATGCCCCGGCACAACAAAGAAGAGTCAAAAATAATTATTTAATAAAAATAAGTATCACAGTGGTTAGTACAAGAAGTAAGAATGAAAAATATCTCCTGGAAGAAAATAAAAATTCTTGAGGGAGAAGAAATGAGTGCTAGGCAGAAAAAAAAAATGCCCCAACATAGCGAAAAATTAATTAAAAATAATTATTACTGCAGGTAAAAGAAATGTTAGAGTGATCACGGTGGTCAAAATGTGCCCCCAGGGCATCACGGTGAGCTAAAACAACTTAATATACCCCTCCTATGGGGGGTAAATCTTCACAACGAGTTCATTTGTTACTAAAGTGCTGCCGAGTTTTACCGTGAGTTACAACGAGTGGTGAGCACAATGACACGAGTCCATAGGTGATGGAGGTGAGCTGATAGGGTGTGGGAGTATGCCCAGGAGGAGGGTGATGCATCATTTATGAGTATGCAGCCCTTATTTTCAAATTCCACATTTATTGGCATTAATTAACATTTATTGGGGTTAAATAGGGTGGCCAAAAATGTGTACGCACACCCTAGGGTTGTGCAGGCACTCACAAGGGCATGTAAATGTCAAATTCATGTGTATGCATACATGCACATATCTATAAGATGTGTACACACACGCATACGAATGAAAACCCATGCATACACACCCTAGGTAAAACCATGAACATGTGTTAGCACACATACACAACCCTGCGTGTATGCGGAAAAATCATGTGCATGCACAAACTAGTTAAATTAAAGGGGGGTACATATACATACCTATATAGGCGTGTAAACATCGAAAATAAGAAATATGCGTCCTATGCACGTACACACTATGAAGGGTGCATACATACCCAAAAGGGCCAGTAGGCACTTAAGAAAGGGAATGTCATAATTCAAATAAAAACATAGAAGTTTCTCAGAAGAATAGGAATAGATGATTAGGATAGTGCAAATTAAATTATTTTTTTTAGTTATAAAAAAATAGTGGAAGATAGAAGAAATGTTAGTTCTAACACATGTTGTGTTACTTTTCAGAGATAATTTCTAGTATTACAGACTAGGGAGTGCTATGGTCATCTCTGGCCATAGAGGTGACCTTCCATACATGACTCAAGCGGATGATAGACATCCTTATGGAGGTGAATGGGTTAGCTCACGTGTCAAGGATGCCTCTGATTACCTTGCATTATCATCTCCTGAAAACCTTCGTGGAGTGGTGACATATCAGGAGTCAATGCTTCTGGCTCTTAACAAGGGAGATGACAGTGACTCTTGAGGATGTTTTTCATATTATTCGTGTGCTTATTTAGGGACAACTAATTGAGTACGTTAGCAAGGAGGAGGAAATTTTGGAATGCTTGATTGAGGTTTTTGGTCGTGGTTATATACCATGTAGAGGAATGACAATGTACCTACACCGTTGTATAGCAAATCTGAGATTTCACCATATGGCAGTTTATTTTATAACTCTTGTCAGTGGTGTTTTTCTCACTGACAATACAGGTACAACATTTCCTCTTGGATTGATTAGTTTCATATAGGGTATATTCCACAGTGAGTGATACTGTTGGAGCCATTGCATACTTTCACATATGTACTAGGATCTACTCTTTATTACCCACCATGGTCAAAAGATCATAGGTCCAACCACACTACTACAGATTTGGGCATGGGACCACATAGATATTGGTTGCCCCCATAGGTACTCTTCGAGTGCGGGATCCAAAGGATCCATTAGTCATGGGATGGGTCCCCATTAGCGATGATATATATGATCACTAGGGAAATACTTACTATTATCACATTTTTTTATGAGATTCAGCAGTATGACGTAGTATGGTGGTATTATCACCATTACCAATGGGTGAAGGACACTCTCGATATTGGCATAGCTATGATGGAGCAATTTTTTATTGGTAGTCAAGGTTATATCATTGAATTTTACATGGTAGACAGATGTGAGAGATAGTTTGGCATAACACAGGATCTAGGTATGTGGTACACACATAGGGCTGCTGAGATTTTTGACATGGGACCACCCATTCAGCCACATAGGGCCCGAGGTAGTTTTCATGGGATGGTGCCACAAGTATGGGCACCTATGATACAAATCAGACATCTCAGGATCATTCCTGAGTATGGACCTTAGTACTTAATGGTTTTATTGTGCTTCCTTACTATTCCACAATGTTTATGGGATGTCAGAGTCAGGCCACCTTATGAGGAGGACAATGATGATGATGATGATGACATGTTAACAATTATGATGCTTTTGATGGAATGAGTCATGACGCTGGTGGTGGACATGGTCCTCCACCCTTACAGTGGCAGAGACAGAGGCAGGTCCCTCTCATTAGATAGATACAAATGCCCCGAGTGAGCATACCAACTCCATAGAGAGCATAAAGAGCATCACCAAAGGGTCATCCTCCACATCTAGGTTTATAATAGGGGTCGATGCATAGGCCGTCATACAGTCCACTGAGAGGTGGATGGGGTGGAGATGATGTTGGATATGGAGAATAGATATCTGCATTACAAGAATAATTGCAGCATGCCATAGCCATCCAACTTTAGGTAGTGGCCTAGAGGGACCAAGATAGATCCTAGATAAAGTCCTTACTATGGAACGAGACCAAGCCAAATCATAAGCCATCCAGGGAGGTGGTAGATAGGCGGACACTTGGTTTCAGTAGATACAATAGCTGGTTGCTCAGAGTGTGTTGATCATGAGCATATTAGAGTAGTCCCACACATAGGTGTAGGTCATTACTACCAAGAGGGACCATTTGGAAGTTGAGAGGACAATGGATTAGACTAATATTTCCCATTTATAGGTAGAGAATACTTCTTTCCAGTGGACTTATGGAGCCACTATAACAGGGAGGATTTATATGGACTTAACTATAGCCGATGGTAGTTCGTCCTTATACAAGGCCATGTATTATGATGTAGTTCCTGAGGGTCAGAGATATCCTAGCTTCAATGTGCAATTGATGGTCAGGTCACATAGAACTGAGGCATCATTTGGATTTTTGGAGCAGCCACGAGAACCCTAGGTAGGGTAGGAGACAGGAGAGTACATTACACAGGTGATGCTCCCTCCACTAGATTGTAGGCCTCTGAGACCTCATGAGGGATCAATTTAGACATGAATCTTGTTTGATTAGACACATATGTACTTACTACTGATGTACACCTCTTATGAAGGCTTAGGTTTGATGGATGATGTATTGATGTATCATTTTGATTTATGCCTCGTGATGAAGGCTTATTTTTTATTCAAGCCCTTGATGGAAGATTTTGTATTTGCAATGGATATCTTTATGATATTGACATTATATACATGTATATGGACATTAGATTTTATAATTTCCATGTATTTATATGATTCATGATGATTCTTGTAGTTATTATGTTGTTTGATTTAATTTTTATGTATGTATTCATGATCGATGTTGGTGATGTACCACATGTTTTTTCATTTTATGTTAGATCTGTAGATGATATAATTTGTTATTTACATGTGATGTTTTATACTAGTGGATGGGATGATATGATGATATTGGTTTGGGGGAATAGATTTTGATATTTGCGACCCCTCTTACCTCATTGATGATATGATATGTGATGAGTAGATTAGCATATATGTATGATGTAGACTTAGAATTTTATTGATTTAGATGTGATATATGGAGGATAGATGATAGAGGTGGAAACAAAAAAAATGCACAAGTTACAAAAAAACAAGCACAAAAGAAAAAAAAATATACCAAACAAACACACTAATCAACTTAACAATGCAACTAATTACAAATTATTCGTAAACATGTCAAACACACTCAATATGTACAAACAAGAATGAATCTAATTTAAGAAAAGATCAATCTTAAATTCTTGTTTAAGTAATGTTATGGAAAAATAATAGCACCCCCCTAATTTCCCTATTTGAGATGGGGCATTCAGCATGATTGCATAACATTGAACCATCCTGAGTGTGGGACATTGCAAAATGGGATAGATCTTCTGGAGAAGGTACCAGTTCCTACTCCTAATCTACCATGCCACTAACTACTCCTAATGTAGGAAAACTATTGACTAATCCTAATCTAATGCTTCTCAAGGGAGAATAGGGAAAGAAGGATTACATGAAAGAAACCTACACTATGAGAGATGATACAACTAAGGAAGAAGTTTTAATCACTTCCCCCAGACCTATAAAACAATGGAATGGATGAGCATATAAAGGGTGGACCTACAACACAAACTAAATTACATCTAATACATCATTCCCAAATGAGCACAACACGCCAAAATCATGTAATAACAAAGGAAATGCACAAATTAATCAAGCACAATGAAAGGTAAGATGAAGATAATAAACCATGAGAGATTAAAGAGATCAACACAGATCCATAATTTTATTGCTCCATTTGGATATACACAATACATTATTGTAGAAGAAAGAGGCTTGATTCCATTACAAATATTGAGTGGAAGACTTAAAGCCCCATGAAGAATGGGGTGCATGGGAGGAGAGAAAATGAACTAACCTTTTGCACATGAAAACCCCTTACATTTTATAGAGGAAGAAAAATGAGGAGAGAGAGGGAATAAAATCCAAAAATATACTCCAATCTCCTACAAAATCCATCATTGTCTTTGTAGGAGTCGATGGGAAAATCTAACAAATCCCATACTCCAATGTACCTTTCTTGTTAGGGAAGAAAGGAATCACATACCTTCGTTATTTCCATAGGTGAGAAATCTATAGGAACCATTCCTCTGAAATGGTTGACTGTATTTCCTCATTTTTAAATACTTAGTCTTCACTAAAATTAAGAAAATCAGTGATATCTCTCGAAAAAGTCCAATTTTTTAGAGGACACTGAGATCTTTCCAAAAGGTCCATGATTTTTTGCAAATTCTGAGCTCCCAGTCAAAAAGTATGGATGGCCATCTGAAAAATGAGGGTGCCATACAACAATAAATGTGAGTGATTAATCTACCTTTTCAGACTCCGAACCTGCATTACACTCTTCGAAATAAAAAAATTCTAGACATTCATGATTTGGACCTTCAGGGTAGTTTCAAATTTGGAGATCATCACCACTATGTTCATCTAGAAAGATAGCTTGAGAGTTCCAAAATGCTCAAATCCTAGAAGTCTGAAATTCAGACTTTGGGTTTCGGACCTTTGCATTTACGGGCTTTCAAGGTTTTTCAGGGGTTCTAGTTTTGGGAATTCAGGTAGTTTTGGGTGTTCAGGTTTCAATATTTCAGGGTACTGTTCATCCTAATTTGGTTCATCGAATACCTATCTGAAATCTATGAAATCCTAATGCTTTGAACTTACAAACTTTGGGTTTCAGACTTATTATCTTCCCCTCACATGACACTGTTCATTTCTTGACCCTGCTGCCAATTTTTCAAACTCACCGATTGTCCGAAGTCTGAATTTAGCAATTGAAAATTTGATGTCCTTTAGAATTTTTGTGTCTGATGATTTGGAATACTTCATAGCCCACCAAATATGTAATGGCTTCGACATCACTTCAAATCGCTTAACTTGAGCCTCAAATGTGAGCTCTTATTGTTGAAATGATCATTCTATTTTCTCTGTACGAAGTCATGTTTGTCCAATTTTTCCTAAGGAGAAAAATTGGATAACAAGCATCACACTATTAAAATATACAAGAAAGAAAAACCATACAAACAATGAAGTAAGAATCAAACAAGGCAACAAGGAAATCAAATTATTACTATGTTTGTGTGAGACTATTTTCAATGTATTTTGTGTTATTTTTGGGAGTTTTGTGAAACAATGTTCTATTGTTTTTGTATTTTTTGGGTTTTCTAATGTTTTGTGTTTTTCAATCCTATTCGAATGTTTTTTTTTTTTGACATATTTTTTTTATTTTATTTTTCCAAAATATTTGAATGTTTTTTTATTTTTTGACATATTTGAATGTTTTTGATTTCCTAAAAGTTTTCTGAAGCTATGTACAAGAAACCAAGAAGCGTGGATGCCCCCAGCATGAGATGGGAATATACAAAGGTAGATGCCACATGTTATACAACATAAGAAGATGAATCTAGGAATATGCCTCCTACTTGAGACAGGAATATACAAAGGAAAATCCCTCATAAAAAACAAGAGGAGAACCAACTGGATCAAGGATTTGGCAGGATAGGCTCATAAAGAATCTCATATGTCGGTGTGGAACTAGCCCAAATCTAAGTAAATGTATCCCCTAAACATAAGATGTTTTTGAACAAAAAATCCTCCCAAGGTGTTGAAAATTGGATTTCACCAAGAGACCTATCAAAAGGGCCACAATTGTGTGGTTTTCACATTTGGATGACTTGTTTTCTCTTTGTTTTTAATTTTTTAGTTTTTTGGTTGTTTTCCAATATTTTTTCCATGTTCAAGAATATAAACACTTGAGGTGAATGGAATTCATGGGATCTCGCAGCTCATCTCTATCATGATGGGCAAGTTTATATGCTCCTAACCCAAATTTGGCCACAATGACATAGGGTCCTAACAAATAAGGTTCAAACTTGCCTTTCTTTTCTCTTTCCTCCCTTGTGTTGAATTGATTTTCCTTCATTACCAAATATAAAACATCAAATTGATGAGGTATAATTCTCTTGTTGTATTTATATGACACTCTTTCTTAATACACTTAAATATGGTTGAGTGTGTGGATGTGCCTTTCATCTAGGAGCTCCAATTCTACCAATTTAACTATTCTGTAATCCTCATCTTTATTTAGATAGTCCGTAAGATATATTATCAAGGAGGGAAGCTCTATTTCTAGGGGAGTGATGGAATCAGTTCCAAATACTAGGGAATAAGGTGTTGCATCAATAAGGATGCAAATGGAGGTCCTATAATCCTAGATTATAGGATAAATTTTCAAATGTCAATTGTGACCTGTTTTACTCATCATCTTCTCCATGATTTAAAAAAGTGCTCTATTAGTGGCTTCTGCTCTATTAGTGGACCACTTTAATCGTATCTGAAAGTGATGATATGGATATTTTAGTGTCTTGATCTTGAAATATTTTCCATTATCAATAACAATGACGCATAGAATACCATAGCATAAGATGAGGTGATTCATAATGAACTTCGATAATTGGGCACATATAACCTTCCCTATTAGGTCCAATCTAGATTTACAGATTTTCCATGGTGTTGTGATTAGATGTAATGGTTTTGATGACACATGTATGAATTTTCCATACTTCTGGAAGAACACACATTTTCTTACATAGTTTCATCAATCTATTTACATGGTAGGCTAGTAATACTCGTAGTAATTTCTTTTCTAGAACCATCCCATTTGTATGGGCTCCACATACTCCTTCGTGTGCCTCTTTGACTGCTTTGACTGACTCTACTACATCTAAACAATATAACATGTTCCTATCATAGCCACGATGATAGAGGATTCCTCCTAGAAGAGTATAAAGAGCTATCTTACAGATAAGGCTTTGTTTTTTAGAATGGGTGATGTTGGGAGGAAAGGTATCATTTTTGAGATAAGTAAAGACGGGCTCATACAATGGGGAGAAAGGACCAACAACTTCACATGAAATAAATGATTCTTGCATATCATATGTAGGTTTACATAGATTTTCAACAAAAAATGACATATCATTACTTTTTGGTGGAATCCGTAGCATAGCACCCATTGTTGCCATTGCATCTGTAGATTTGTTTTGTGCCCTTGGAATTTGTTTGAAGGTGATGTGCACAAGATATTATTTTAGAGTTTCCACCAACTTTTTATATGGGATGAGCTTGTCATCCTTGACTTTATACTCGTCGTTGACTTTCTTGATAATCATTCGTGAGTCCCCAATGACTTTAAGAAGGTGGATATTCAATTTTATATCCATCTTCATCCTAGCTATGATAACTTCATACTCTACTATATTATTTATGCATGGAAAACCAAGATAAAAAGCGTGAGGTATGGGGTCTCTTGTAGGATTAATTACCACCACACCTACCCCTAAACCATGGAAAGTAAATGTTCCTTAAAAATGTAATTGCCACATGACAGATTCTTTAATGTACATCAATGATGCGTCTAGTAGGTCCAAACACATCGGCTCCATTTCAGGTAATGATGCTTCTACTAGTTGATCAGTGAGTACTTGTCCTTTTACTAAATTCTGGTGTACGTACTTAATGTCAAATTCACTGAGTATAATAATCCAATTAGCCATTCTACCTATAAGGGTGGGTTTTGAATACATATTATTGACTGGGTCAACTTTGGATATAGGTTTGGTTTTAGTATTCAATAGATAATGATGAATTTTTTTGAAGGTAAGAACAAAAACCAAACAAGATTTTTTAATTTGAGGATAGTCAAGCTCATATATAATTAAAGTACGGCTAAGATAGTACACTAATTTTTATTTCTGGCTTATTTCATACTGAGAAAGTAAAACACCAATACCAAAATGGGTTGCAAATATGTATTAAAAAAGTGGCTTGCCTGGGGTTGGTGGCATGAGGACTGGCAAATTTTCCAAGTATTGTTTGAGCAAGGAAAAGACTTGTTGTTGCTTTGGTTCCCAAATGAATTAAACATAATTCTTGAGTAACTGGGTGAAGGAATGACATTTTTTAGCAAGCTATGAGATGAAGCGGCGAATGTATTATATTTTCCCTTGTAAGTTGCATAACTACTTGATGTTTTTGGGCAAAGGAATTTCGGTAATTCTAATGAATTTTTCAAGGTCTACCTAAATCCCTCATCTTGATACAATGAATCCTAATAGGTTCCCTAATAACACCCCAAAAACACACTTCTTGGGATTTAACCTTACTTTATATTTTCAGAGACACTAAAAAATGCATCTTAACACCTCATGATGGTCTTCTCTTGTCTTTGATTTTCCCAGGATATCATCCACATAGTCCTCCATGATGTCATTAAGCATATCATGGAATATAATGGTCATTTCCCTTTGGTATGTTGTGCCTACATTTTTAAGGCCAAAGGGCAGTACCTGGTAACAAAATGTTCCCTATGGGGTTATAAAGGTCATTTTTTGTTGATCTTCCTCTACTATTTTGATTTGATTATAACCAAAAAATCCATCCATAAGAGAAAAAATTCATAGCCTGCAGTTGAATCAACAATCATGTCGATGTTAGGAAAAGGAAAATCATCTTTGGGATATGTCTTATTTATGTTTCAAAATTCAGTGCAAATTATGATTCCAATAGGTTTCTTTTGAACTGGAACTATGTTTAATATCCACTTTGAGTAGTCAATGGGTTTGATAAACCATGTTGCTAACAGTCTGCCTAACTCCTTTTTGACCAGAAGGGCCATTCTTCGATGCATTTTCCTTAGCTTCTATTTAATGGGCTTTATGTCTGGATGCACAACTAAGTTGTGTACCACCAACGATGGATCTAAACCTGACATATCTGCATAATACCATGTGAGTATGTCCAAAAATTATATAAGAAGCATAGTGAATGTTTTTTTTTCTTTTTCTGAAAATGAATCTCCTAACTTGACTATATTTGGTTCTTCTTCTATTCCAATATTTATATCAATGGTTTCTTTCACAAGAATTTTTGACATATCCTCCATACGCGTAGGATTGGAAGGAAGGTTGAGATATTTTTCTAAGGGTGCTTCAACAATATTTTCACCCTTAGCATTGTAAATCCTTTTTTCCATTGATTTTTGTAGTTGTTTACCATCCAATTCCTCAAATAGGTTTTCACTATGCGATTTGGACTTCTTTTTTTATCGAGCCTTTGTAGAGGAAATTATCACTTTTTCTTAAATTTTTCTATCCATTAGGCTCAACCTCCTCTCCATAATACGCACAGGTATCTAGGTCAATGAAGAAACCCTTCTTGTGATCTCCAATCGGAATAGTATCTTGTATGCCCATAAATTATGCAATAGCCTCATCGTTCTCAAAGATATCCAAGGGCACTTGACATTGTTGGTCCTAATTCAACAAGGGTAAGGTATTCAAGGTCAATAGTTGGGTTGGTGGGGGTTATGGTAAGGATAGCGGTATCCATTAAAAGGTAAGTGGAGGCAAGATCCATGTATTGGCTATGAGGGGAATATATGTCGCTATCTGAATAAACAAAGCTATCCTCATGTTTAGAGTGGGTTGCATCTTGATCCATGGGGTGAGATCCATAGGGTAAAATTCCGACGTCATATATCTTTGTTTTGAAATGTGGAAGTGGAACTGCTTCCCTCATCCCTTCTTCCAATTTTCCACATCCTACGGCCTTTGTAACCCATGGAGTACATCATTCTCCTTGGACTTTGTATATTCTCGATGTTTCGTAGCAGACAGGCCTCAGTGTCTTTGGAGGATCCAAGCTGTAGGTAGGTCCGGCAATTTATCTTCCACAAGTAGACCACCAGGTAAGAATGTCCCAATTGTTTCTTCATGTCAAGGTCAATTTGGAAGCAGATAGTTGGGATTGCCTCTTGTTTTAAGGAGACAAGAATAAATCTGAGACTAGGAAATCCTGTTGGATATTATATTCTCCACAACCATACTCAAGAATTTTCATCTCCCATGAATCAAAGGGAGAGGACTAATGTAGTAGCACCATGAGTGCATAAGAACTTAGGGAGTCTAGATCTATCTATGACTCAAGAGCCTCCGACTGAATGTGGGAGAGATATATCCGTAGATAGGGACATTCCTATGCACCCCTACGCGTCAAATTTATTCAAGATCTTTGCAGTGGGTGCAAAGGGTTCTGGATCTCCTTCAATAGTAATAGTGCATCATCTCATGCTTCAACTTGACCCACTGGTGAACCATGTTGATGGTATGGTCCTACATGGCATGAATCCATGGGCATCCTAAAAGCATATTGTACAGTAAGTTCCAATTCTAAGACATGAAACTTTGTGTTGTGACAAGTGGGCCCTATCTCCATCCCCAGTGTTATTGGTACCCATTGATTCCCTTTCCGTGTTGTCATATGCGGTTATGGTGATGATGTGGGACTCTAGATCTTCTTCTATGTGCCCCAAATTATTTAATCAACTTCAATGTGCATATGTTTAGACCTGACCCATTGTCCACAAGCAACCTCTTTAATTTTACGACGAGTAACAAATACTTCTATATAAAGAGGAAGGTTATGTGTATAGTATTCATTAGGGATCTCTTTGTAGTTTAAGGAAATGTGTTCACTTGGTGCACAATATTTTCCACTACATCGTGTAGACTGAGAAGGATCTACTTGTAGTTGACACTCCTGACCCCTAGAGAGTTTTTTAAATGATGTCCTTATGCGTGCATTTGATATCTTTAAGAAGGTATAAGATTGAAATCTTAGCAGATGTCTTCTCAAGTTGATCTATGATATTGTGACTGACTATCTTGAGGGGTAGATAGAGGAGGTTCTGGGATCACGTAAGACGAGCACAGCCTTGTTATCGCAATGCAATCTCTACCTTTGATCCTAATGGTATTGAATACACTCATCAAAAGAGTTAACACATCTAATTAATGAGTTATATTGATTGTTATCTTTTTTGGTATAAACATAATTTGCGGCTTTATAAATTTGGGAAGACTCTCATCTGATCCGGATTTTTCTCACTTGGCTTACCATGTTTTAGGGAAAGGCTCCTTAAATATACTCATCTTTTGATTGGGCATTTGGTTCGATTCTGGACGAATTGACTTCTATCTCCCCACTATTAATGATATCTTGGATGAAGTGGTGCAGTCTTAGACATTTATCGGATTGTATGTCCTTTTACACAATTAAAATCATAATATTCATGCTCCTAATACCACAAAGTTTTAGGTGCACTATCATTAAACGACGTCGTCATCGTAGGATACGTTACTAGGTTGACTACGTCTAGTTGTTTTAAGATCATGGACAATGAGTATGTCAAGAGAGTGAATGTCTTTCATTTTACCAGTGGTTGGATGGGCCCTTTGGTCAGTTTAAAAGGTGGACAAACTTGGACCGCTTATATACGTTTGGAATCCGTGATTTCATCGCCTATCAATATTCTTGATTCTATTGAAGATCTTGGGCTTGTCTGTGGTTTTGGAAGACTGGTTGTTCTTTGGAATATGGTTTGAGTGTCCCTTTTGTAGTTAGGGATTTTTTCTAATTATGTTTGCCCTTCCCGATGACCTCTTCGAATTTTCAAACACAATGTATTTGTAAATGAAAAGCAATTTCAAGATTTAGGTTTGGTACAAAGATGCTAACAAGTTGTTTTTCGAGGATCGAGCAAGGGAAGCAGACTAGCTAGGCCCCGTCATCTCTGTAGGAAACTTGCAAAGGTTTCATTTTTGTTTATGTTTGGCATTACATAATCCGATCGGTGGTTATGTCACTTTCCACATTAAAGAAAAAAGTTTCGTACACAATATCCTTTCGCTAGTTCAGGCCATGTGAAGATAGACCCCCGAGGTAAACAAATGAACCACTTTCTAGTGCTTGTCCCTCCTAGAATTTTTGGGAATAGTCGTATGAGGTAGTTGTCGATGTATGTCACTTCTTGACATGTCATGTAAAAATCATTTCACATGATCTCGTGGATCATCCCTTTCCTTTATATTTTTTTGATACTTTGGGATGTCAAACTTTATCAAATTTTAGAATTTTGGAATTTTGGAATTTTGGAGAAACATAGCCTTATCAAATGGATAGAGGATACATCTCTTCGTATATGATACATTTTGATATGTCCTTACGTTGCTTTCTTTAAGGCTTGTAAGTGTTGTTTTCATAGATTGTATCTCTTGTGTAAGGAGTTGCTCCTTAGTGGGGGAAGCTGGCATATACACACGACTATTTTTTCTATGTTTCTCTATGTTGATATTTTTGTGAAATTAAATATTTCTAACCTTAGGTTTTTAACGATACATGTTTTTGTTTGTCTCCTTTTGTATATGGGATGCTAGGAAAGCTAATTGTTGACTAAGGTGTTGAAGTTTTTATTTCATAGTGGTTTCTTCATTTGCAAGTTCCTCTTCAGTTTCATGTGGAGGAGGTTGTTCCATGTTTTCATGTTCCACTCTTACTCTACATGGCATTCTTATGAGTTGAATTTTAAAACCACATATGTTGTCACATTGAGTGTTTGATGTGGAATCTTTTCCATGACCTAAAATATCATCCATGATAATGAGGGGGCACTCTCCCTCATTAAGGTTATTTGTAGGTGGAATAAATTCAATTTTATATTGGCATTATAACACCTAATTCCACAACTCTTGTGGGTAAGCTATATTTTTTTAAAAAATAGGAACTCATCTACTTTGGTGTGGTCAAATTTGAACTCCGCATGTGGTGATCCCAATTCGTCACCACTATGGTCTACCATCTCCTCTTCTTCCTTTTCTCTGGAGAAGAGAGGTCCTAGATCATTACCAATAAAGGGATTTGACCCTTCTTTGACTGATGTTTCCCATGCTTGTCTCCTAGCTCCCATTTTTGTTATAGGGGCCATAACAAATGAAAAATTAACCAAGGTGTTTTTTGTTTGAATTTTTCTGAAAATATAATCGAGCCTAAGTGAAGACCTAAAATGATATTTTTACTAAGGTCACATAAAGAATGTCAAATTTCCAAAAAATAGTGAACATCAAATAATCAAAGTGATTATCTCAAAGGGCAAAGTAAAAATGATGAATAAATCATAAAACACAATCACACAAGGTTCGTTCTGAAGCAATCAATCAATGAAGTACTTCCTAAGTTGTTTCCAAATGGTAGTTCAGTGTTTAAGATGATTAACAAAATTTCACCACTTATGTTGAGTTCAAAAACAAAAAAGTCATAAGTAATAAGACACTCAAAATGATTTTAAGTCCAAACAAGACCTATATCTCAAAAAGTTGGGGTTATGAACATGAACAACGTAACAATACCACTAAAATATTTTAACCAAAATTTGTGGGAAAGTAAGGTATTAGTATCAAAATAATATTAGTATGACGTGTACAAAGTAACAACAACACCTTTAAAAATCAAAGTAATGTTTAAAAGAAAACCAAGACCAATTTATACCAAGGATTTGTTAATATATGCATAGCATAACATTATAATCTAAACACTTAGGTCAAGTTTGCGAGAAACAAGATGTAAATATTGAAATTTATTTGATATGATACAAGCAACATAACACTTCAAAGGAGAATCAAGTGAAGAAATAATCCTAACTATAATGACGATCTTGACTTGGGTATTAAGATCAAATGGCTATCAATGACATAAAAAATGCACACACGCACTTTAGACTTTTAACAACTCATCCACAAAAATGGATAAGCGTAAATGGACATAAAAGTGGTGAACACAATTGATTTATAAAACACTTACATTTGTAATAATTTTGATCAACAAAGTGTGAAAAGAAACCAAAGGAAGTAGACTAAGTGGGGTTGAAAATTGTTTAGCTTCAATTTGGAAGAGTTTCGACTCGTATTACGGTGAGTGAAAAACTAATAAAAAGTAACGTCACTAAAATTGTGTGATGAAAAATGTGCATTTTGAAATTTAACAGACTCTCCCTTTTTTCGATAAACAAAACTTCACTTTCGAGAAATTTATCCCTTTACGAAGGCTCTCACAATGATTGGTACAAATAAGTTGGCTCCAAGTTAATATAGCTTCCTAGGAGGTTCACTTAATAATGTGTCAAAATTTATCTAAATGTGAGTGTGATTTTCCAAGGAGTTACCCTTGGAGTATCTCAGATTTACTTTACCCCATTTAAACATAGTGAGAAACAAATGCGTTGATCATGTTTTCTCACTCGATTCATGATACAGATAATTTTGACTCTAACTTACGAAGGTAAAATTAGTCAAGTGTACAAGCGGAGTGCTTCTTGTTTCATCTATAAGTTTCCCTCTTGCATGGACTACTTTAGGGTTCCTAGGACCACCCCCATTGTTATATCTTAAGTATTGTGCCAAAGTTGTAATGTCCTACTTAAATAGGATGGGGTGTGCCCTTATTTGAACATGCAAATACATTGTGATGATTGTGGTGTCTTTTTAATCTTTTATAGTTAATGTGGTTCAGTCATTCACCATTTGGAAACCTGTAATCACACATGTATTAGTATTTTGTGTTTCAAACCTCTTTTCTTTGAAAAGCAAATTAGGTTCTACACACAAAAGATTAGTAATTTTCCACAAGATCAAAATATCATGAAATAGGGTTTAAGTGTTATTTTTTATTCCCAATATCACCTAAAAGGTGCGAGGGAGGAGGATACACAACATAAAAATCCAACTATAATAAGAAATGGAAAACACTTTGCAAAATTTAGAGTGCAAGATAGTTCATTTTAACCAATTTGGACATTCATTATTAAGAAATGGAAAGCATGGAAAATATACAAAATTGTTTTTGATTCCCAAGATCACCTAAAAGGTGTGAAGGAAAAGCATACATGAATCTAATCTTATAAATAAACAAACAACATCCATTATCCTTAAACAAACCAATTTAGAAAAAAGCATGTAAATATTCCCTACAAAACAAAAGTTAAACTCAGATAAAACCTACAAGGAGTTAGTACATCTAGAAAAGCAAGCTTTCACAAATTTTAGAGTAGACCTCAAATCCACACTATGATGTCTGCGTGCACTTTTGGGTGTGTCCGCATCTTTATAAATTTCTACGCACCTCTGTGAAAATTGAAAGCGGACTAAATATGGATGTGTCCAAAGAGTTGTATACACAGGCTAATGAATGCATGTGCACGCTTATCTGACAGGGTCAATACATAATGCTTAGTAGGTGTGTGTGTGTGGATATGGATGTCTACGAGTGGATCTTAGTGCATACGCAGGTCAAGAAGACATAAAAAAAATAAAGAGGGAAAATTTTATGTGCATGGGCATAACAATGTATACGCGAACATTTTAATACATGCACGATCCTGACAAAATATGAAACAAAGTACAAGTAGCAGCAGCATGTGTACGTGTAACTTCTAGCGTGTACCCGAGCCTTTTTCTACCTGCGCGTGAGTTTCGACGTGTATTCACCCCTTACAAATTTTTACGTACGCGTGTACCTGTAGATGACGTCAAAACATATGAAGTTTTGACGTATGCAACTTCAAAAATCTCAAATTGTTTCCTAATTTAGATCAAATCCAATGACAACCCATCGTAATAAATGCCTTAAGAGAAACTCAATGCATGTAAAGTTAGTGAAATAACCCTAAGAATCTTAACCTATTTCACATGTGCATGATTTGGGTTAGTAAAACTTGAGAAAAACTAGTAAAACTCATTAAAATCAAATAGTTTACTGAATTTGTCCCACCGGGCGTGCGATATGTATCCGTGTATTAGTTAGCTAAGTAAAGAGAATTGCAACTAACACCTAATAGTTCCAAAATGAAAGCTAAATTATACCTAGATCATCATGCTAAGAGCATAAAGAGAATAAATATCAACATTATGCATTAGAACTTTGAAGGAAACTCAAACTAACATGTTAAACATATATCCGCTACTCTTTGAAAGCTAAAAAAGAGATGGACCTATGTAGATCCTTAGCTATCAAAGTTTGATAGTTTGTTTGATCCCAAGGGTTTGAGAATGGATCTCAATCAAGACTTGGCTACAAGACCTTCCTTGATGTTATCCATATGGCTCAAAAGGCTTGGATGAGATAAATGCAAGATGAAGATACCTAATTCAACACTAATGGAAGATGCTCAAAGATGAAAATGCCTATAGTTTATGTTATAAGCATGCAAAGGTGTAAGTAGAAAGGTAGAAGGATGGTTCCTTTTATAACCCAATGGTTTGAAGAAGCTTCGCATCCTATTACATGTGGGACAATAGCAAATGCTAGGTTAGTTAGGATGAGCACACTTTAAGTTTGTCTTTAGAAGAGATTAATATTTCATTAGTGATCCTTGGGAATTGAGGGGGTGCATTAATTTATCAGAAGTGATTAACTAATAGGTAGGTGTAGCTTATAGAAACATTTGAGAAGAAAGTTAGTATGATCTATGCTATAAGGGGATTTTAATCAAATAAATGGATGTTTTGTTGATTAAATAGAAGAGAGATTTAATTAATTAATAAATAACTAATTAATCTAGATAGAAAGGGGCATTAATTAACAAAAGGTTGTTAATCATTGTTTTGAGTGATAGAAGGGCTAATTGATTTTCATAATGTAAATCTTCAAAGAGTAGAGGATAAATTTTTATCATGTTAGTGAAAGCTAATTAATTTTTATCGTTGGTTCTGATAGGGTCACTAGAGCTTCACCAAATGCCGTTGTAAATATGGAATGAAAGAAACACCTATAAAACCCCAAACAAAGAATCAAACTCTAAAAAGGAAAGATGCATATGAAGGGTTCAGACTATCCTAATTCACAACAATGGACTTAAAACTAAGCGTTGCACTACATCTAAGACCTAATGTAGTTATGTGTATGCGTGGAGAATTGTGCCCTAGGTTGCTCTTGTGCATGTCGCACTTGAAGTAGCAAGAATGAAGCTAGATGTAGAATTTAAATAATGTGTGTATGGAATAGAATAAACTCCCCTCCTATGAAATGTGATGCAGATGAACCATTATTTCTCCCTTTTGATGGACCTATATGGATTTCAATGGAGCTATAGATTCCTTAATGGATGTAACCTTAGGTAGTGATAGCTAGTGCTTAGTGTTTGGTCCATTATTATGATCTCATAACTTTATATTTATATGATTCCTTTGCTTGAATTTCATAATTAACCCTGAAAAGTCCAACTACCAAAATTATAAGATGCTCAAACAAAGAGAAATGATCTTAAAAGTGTGAGTGAAGTACAAATAGGATAGGGGAGCCCAGAAGAGACGATGGCACCTAGCGCTACTATTCTAGCTATACGCCTAAGTTTAGAAAGGGTAAAACTAAAGTATGAAAAGACAGAATGGGTCAATAAAGGTGTAAGACCAAAATTAGCAACAAAAAGAAAAAAAATGTGGCTAAATACATGGCTTAATCAGTACATTTCTCCCTTAGGAACCATATGAATAGTAGTATGTGATCAAGAATAGAAAATTACCAAAAGTGCGTGATTTTGTGTCTATAGTTTGGCCGAGATGATCTGCCAAGTTGAGCAACTGAACTGTGCATTTTCCCATCCTTGTACAAAAAAAAACTATTTTTGTATTAAATGGGACCATAGAAGAATAGTGAAAAAACATTTTAGATGCCCATTTTCATATAGGAATCACAGAATAAGTATAGTGAAAAAACATTCTCACAGCCTTTATAGAGTATTTAAAATAAAAAATTTCAATATTGCTTTCATTAAAATGATTGAATGGACATACGAATTGTGATAAAATATTATCTTCATCTTTTTAAAGTTATTAAAATGACTACAAACATAGTCTTTATAGTGGTATTAAAATGACTATCAACAAAAAAAAAAATCTATTATTCTTCTTTAGAAATTCTTTATATAATTATTAAAATGGGCAATTGGAGAGATAAATTTTTCTTTTTTTTAGAATGGGGATATGTCTATTCTCATTTAGGAATCACGAAAAAAGAAAAATACATATTATAGGTATCAAAATGAATGAATGTAATTATTTATAATTTTTATTAACTAAAAATAAAGAGTAGAGACTAATAGAAGAACAATAGAGATAAAATTTACGCATATAAAAAAATTACTTTATTTTATAATGGGCAGTTGCACATTCTCTCATACAATCAAACAAAAATTTTACTTTGTTTTTGAATGGGTAGTTTCCCATTCTCTCATAAAAAAGATAAAGATTTTATAATCGGAAGTTACATATTCTCTCATACAATCAAACAAACATTTACTTTTTTTTTGAATGGGCAGTTGCCCATTTTCATATATGACTAATAGAAAAATAATAAACTAATAGAAGAAGAAATTGTATGAGGATATCATTTCATATGTCCATTCTGATATATGACTAATAGAAAAATAATATAGATAAAATAGAACGGGAAGTTGTCCATTCTCTCATATAAACAAAAAATATATATTGTTTTATCTTCAATTCAATGGGAACTTTCCCATTCATCCTATTCTCTCATAGAAACAAAAAAAACATTTTAATCTTTTTATTCTCTCACAATATCTTTTTTATTTTCTCACAAAAAAAAAAAACAAATATATATATATATATATATATATATATATATATATATATATATATATATATATATATATATATATATATATATATATATATATATATATATATATATATATATATATATATATATATATTATTTTGAATTGAATGCGCAGATGCCCATTATCATATATGTATAATAGAAGAAGAAATGTTATGAATATGACTAATAGATATTTTTTAATTATTTATAATTGTATCATATGGGCTGGACTATCCCAGGTGGAGACAAGTTTTGCACTACATACCCTTGAAAGGGATCAATACTTCTATAGTTCTTATCATATGTATATAGTAAATTAAAATATATCCAAATATTCTAAAACAAAGTAAATTTGAATTATATTATTCTTCTTTGATCCATTTATGAGATTCTGTGTTCATGACCGTTGTTCATCAAGGTTATCTATAATGGTAATAAAATTAAAACATTCTATCCCGATGGTGGATCATTTGTAACCTGGTCTTGTATCATTGGTGAATCATGTGTCTATTTTCCTTGATATCATTTGTGTCTATTTGTATTGATGAATTATTTGCAAAGCATACAAAGCCAAGATGTACATGGTTCATTCTTTAGGATTAAATGTGGAACTTCCATTACTATGATTTAACCTTGCATAGCAAAGGTCTTCCATTGGATCATATTAGGTATTAGAATGTTTAGAATGGGCATATGCACATTCTTATATAGGAATAATAGAAACTTTTGCCTATATTATTTTTATCGTCTATATTATTTTTCTATGATTTCTATAATGAATAACATAGACTTCCACTAGAGATTCCTTGGTGAAGACAATTGTTCATAAAGGTTAGATAATATTATTAGAAGTAAAACATTTAATACTGAAGGAGACTCATGTACACACACACACACACACACACACATTAAATATGTGTGTGTGTGTGTTAAATTCTACTTAAATTAAAGTACAATGATATAACAATGAATTACATATTTGACACAAGAATGTAAGCTTATAACTTTTAAACCCTAAGTGTAAGAGAAGAGATAAAGTACTTAGCTAATTTGTAATAATCCCAAACTTGTGTCAAGATAGAAAATAGATGAAATAAGAAGGTAGACTGTCACAAACAAGCCCAAAAAGTTGTGTGAGAGTTATAAATGTTGGGACTTGGTCTCCTGGATCAAGTCAGAGGTGTGTTGGCGTTGTAGACCACTGTTAGGCTCCTATGACAGCGAAAATGGCCAAAAAGTTATTTCTTATATGTCTCTTCTAGTTCGCTACCCTCCGTTGTTGATTTCTTGTATGTCACTTTAAGTCCGTAAGATTCACCTATAACCTAAAAATAGAAAGAGAATCTGTAAAAATCCAAAACACATCAAATATTAAAAAAGAAAAACATGCAAATGGGGATTCATACTAAACCTAGCAATCACACGACTGAGTAAAATTATGATATAGATGTTGCACTACATTTGAGACTCCATGTATTTCTATGCATGGTTGTGTAGAATCATGTCCTAGGTAGCTCTTGCACCATATGCACTTGAATAGAGAGCAATAGCTAGATTTAGAAGATGTAGATAAATGTGTGCATGTAAAAATTAACTTCCCCTCTTATGAAGTGTATATAAAAGAATGCAGTCCCTAGTCCTTTGAATGGATGTTAGATGGATGCTTTGATGCTCTTGTAATGCCTTTAGATGCAACCTTAGGTGATAGTAATAGATATTTAGTCATTGGTTCATTATTATGGTCACATAGCTTTATATTTATATGATTTCCTTATTTTAATTTTGTAATTAACTAGTAAAATGCTAACTACCAAGAAAATAAGATTCCCAACAGCTAGAAAGGACCCAAAAGATGTGAGCAAGATACAAAGAGTTTGGGGGCACCCAGAGGGGGTGGGAGCTCCTGGACACTTGCATCCTGGTTGAGCGCTAGTGTCCAGACTCATAAAAAATGAATTTTCGAAGGTCAGACTGGGCAAGAAGGTGTGCAAGACCAAGAAGGAAAACATAAAGAACGCATAGAGGCCAAATATAGTTTTTGAATTAGTAATTTTCTCATTTAGGAAACATATGCATAGTGGTATGTGATCAGGAGCTAGAAATATAACCAAAGTGCACGATTTCATATATCTACACTTTCCTCTACTTTATTTTTTTGAGAGAATGCTTGATAACATAAAGTAGATAAGACATGTGTACCTGATAACCATGTAGATTGATGGTGAAAAGTGTGTCAAGGATACAAGAAAAGTATGAAGTGAATAATATGAATCGTGAAAGCTACAGATGAGGAACTGACCCTAGGGGTGAAGTGTATGTGTATATGTTATGTTGTACATGTTGATGATGTTGCTTGATGTGACTGTGACTTCCCTTAAGGATGGACCTGTAAAAGAGAAGAGAAAAATATTAGTCAAATATGTGTGTATGAAAAATTCAATCCAAACGTGTAAAAAGGATGTAAAAATGTGAAAATAAACATGTTAACCTAATCTGTACCGAGTGAAAAGAGAAAGAAAGGATCCTGAAAAGGTTGTATAAGAATGAATTTTCTAGGTGATCTCATGCCAAGAACAAGTTTTTCAGGTGATCTCACGCCGAATGCGCCAAGTGCGAGTTTTTTGGCACTCTCACGCTATGGTAGAAGAAGTATAGGGAGAAAGGTCTAGTTTAATTATCCAACCTTTGATATTAACACCATTGCAAATGGTGGGTTCAAATAAAATACATTTTGATCCAATTTGATCCAATGCAAGTAGAAAATAAGATAGAATTCATGCATGTTGATTATTGGAGGATTGCACCTGTACTGAGCAAATTGTTGTGTAGACTGTTAAAAATTGTATTGATATGAGAAAATCTTTGTAACTTCCTCTAGTCATAGCAACTCAATAAGGGTCAGAGGAACCTAGAAGCTACTATTTAGGGTTGGGTTTTGGCTTCTATGTTGTAAGTTAGATACCCAAGTCAGATTCTAGGTCATTTCCTTTACCAACTATTATGTTGTACCAGTATTGGATTGTGATGTATTGTCATTGTGAACTATTGTATGGGGTTAATAATTCACCCAATGATGCCCCCTCATTTGGGGTGTATGTTACATCGAGTAGTAAGATGTGGCCCAAAGGAGGACCAGATATTTTACTAAAACTAATGCCCTGTAGTGGGGAAGGAGTGTGCTTGATAGAAACCAAGGCACACATAAACAAAGTGGCTGGAAAGCATGTATTACTGCAAAAAAGAAAAAGAAAAATAAGCATGTATAAGAAAAAGTGTAATCTAGAAAGAAATAAAACAATGTGTAATGTACAAAAGAGGAAGACAAAGTAGACAATGAAAAGTGGGTCGGCAACCATGGGATATCACTCACAATGTCATAAGAAAATCGAGCTCAAAGCAGCCAAAAGCATATAGTGTGCACACAAGTCAAAGGGAAAATCCCACAAATAATGACATATAAAGACAAATAGTGACAAACAAAGTAATAGACAACCATGGTGGTAAAGGGTTCCTGCAAATAAAATGATACACATGAAGCACCCATTAAAATTTTAGAAATATAAATAGTATGTCAAAGTGTGTATGATAGAAAATAGTAGTGTGCTAGTATGAATAAGAAATAGTATAAATCGAAACAATATCACATGTGATGTGTACAAAAGTAGATTTACATATGAGCCATTGTAGGACTGGTAAGAGGTACAGTGTCAAGCATCCATGCTGCATGTAATGATCTTTGTAAATGATACATTCACAACTAGAAGGAAAGCAAATGTGCATGTGTATATTATAAAGATAATGACATATAACTTTTTTAGTTAACATAGTAAGAAAAGTGTAACATGTGAGCAGAAGTAAAAAAGAATAATGTACAACCAATATATGCAGTATGATGTGATGTGAACGGTATGGAATGAAAATGTGAGTACAATAGGAGTAGTTTTCCTCCCGAGAAAATGTGAATGAGTATTCATGATATGAGGTTAATTTATAAAATACCCCTCAGCAATCGAGAATGAACCATAGAAGAAGAGTGCATCATCGGGACATGGTTTGAGTTGTGTGCTTAAAGGATGTGATTGATGAAGTGTAGAGCATAAAGATTGATTGATTTTGGTAGGTTCATTTCAGATTGAGACCCTTAGTAGTTGAGTATGAAACATAGAACTAGAGTGCATCATAAGGAAGTGTGTTGTGATGAATGTGCACTGTAAATATGTGTCATGAATGTGTTGAGTGAGAAATTTGTCATGTGTATGATGTAAGGTTTATGAATTTAGTATTCCTTTAGTATTCAAGTGTGAACGGTAACACAAGATTACATCATCAAGTAATGATGATAAAAGTTTATCAAGATGTGTAAGATGCGTGCGAAGGGCTAGATGTGAAGTAATAAGTGAAATGGTAGAATTGTGAGATACCTGAAAATGATAGAAGGGGGGAAGAGAATAAGCATGATGCCCTCAATCTTATAATGATGAAGATATATACAGTGATGTGAGAGGAACCATGTCATTGTGGGAGAGAGTCACCTATATCATGATAAGAGAAAGTTCCAACAAAATGGAAGGTAGAAGCGACACGAGGACCATTGCATAGTGGCGGAGTTTGAAATGGGTCTTGAGGATCAAAATAAGGAATAGTTTCTTTGAAAAAAATGAATGGTTGATGAAGTATTAGATTATTGGGTAACGTTGTAGTAGAATCAACAAGAGGATATGTTGAACTGATTTTTAGAGGAGGTTACTGAGATTGACTTAATACTATCATAGATATAGATGACTTGAGAGGAGGTAGAGTGAGACCAGTTTTCAAATGTGGTTGCATAATTTGAGTAAATTTCATGGGAAAAACTTGAGTAACCTAAGAGGGAATATGAGAAGTGATAGCATGATGTTTAGAAGATATATATGATTCATTAGGAACCCAATGGGAGGTAACAATTGGAGACGAGCATGTAACATGTGGTCATGCACCGAATGAGATAAAACCTTGATGCTAAGATGTTTGATTCTTTTTTGTAAAGAATAACAATCATTTTTATTATGTACATTGATCCAATGATAAGCACAAAATGGGAGACCTTGTAATTTTATCATCTAATAAGGAGGATAGAAATGAGTAGTTTGAAAACTGAGAAATTGATGAGCTATGAGTTACGGAAGAATATTTGTTGCTTAGCATTGAGCTCAAATTTGAGAGGCGTGAGGAGCAGTAAGACTTGAGGCTCAGATATGAGCACAAGTAGAAGATAGAATGAGGATGAGAGGAAGAACTAGAACGAGCTTGAGAAACATCCTTAAGATGTTGGATTTCATATTTTAGAGATGTAATCATGGATTCTATAGCATGAAATTTATCTTGAAATAAAGAATGTAAAGATTGAATAGACTTGCATATTGACTGATTAGAATTAAAACTAATAGATTCATCAAATATATAATCAAATATGGCACTAAACTGTGAAGGTGACATGTTGATAGGGAGATACATATTGGTTAGGGTTTTGTCAATAGCATCTTTACAAGATGGTTACATTTGAATTAATTGAAGAAGAGAGACTTGAGAGACCTTAGGAGCCATGAGAGAAGAAAAAAATGAGTATCCAATATTTTTTGAATGAGATAGGTTCACCAAATGATTTTAAAAATATTGAAAATAAATGTTAAATTCTAATTAAATTACAACGCAATGATATGACAATGAATTATAGATTTGATGCAAGCAAGTAAGGTAATAAGTTTGAAACCCTAAGTACAAGAGAAGGGATAAAGTACATAGCTGATTCACACTAATCCCAAAGATTTCTCATCTAGAAAATAAATGAAATAGGATGTCATACTATCACAATTGAGCCCATAAAATTGTGTGATGTTACGAATATATTGTTTGTAACATTTTTAATATTGTATTAGTGTGTGTGTATTATTATTGAAATGAGATGTAAAACTCATTTAATAATAATATAGTGTGAAGTTGTAATAAACAACTCACAGATAGAATTGAGTGAGTTATCCTAGGGATAAGTTGAGAGATTTTTGGAGAGATAAGTGGATTCAAGATGATATTTGACTCCACCATAATAGGAAGTTCAATCTCTATATATTATAATCTCTGTATGAATAATATATTCTGAATGAATTCGAATTTGATATTATTAATATTTGGTGTTTTATGTAATTATGCAATGTTTAACGTGAGTGTCAGAAATGTTGGTACTTGGGCACCTGGAGGTCAAGGTGCCTAGGAACTATAGATTATTGTTGGGTACCCTTAACTATGACAATGGATGGAAAGTGATTTATTTTGTGTAACTTCTATGTCTTTTCCCTTCGTTATTTATTGTATGCATATTAGACTAAATCCACAAGATTATAATGTAACCGGAAAAGAGACAGAGCACATGCAAAACTGTAAAAAACATCAATTCCTCAAAAGAAAAATAAATAAATGGGGAATCAGACTGACCCCAAAGGTCACCCAACTGATTAAACTTACTATCGAGGTACTGCACTACATTTTAGACTCCATGTAGTTCTACGTGTGTATGTGTGTGTGTAGAATTGTGCCCTAGTGGCTCTTGTGCTAGACGCACTTGAATAGAAATGAATAGCTAAATGTAGAAGATGTAGATAAATGTGTGCATGGAAAAATAAAATTCCCCTCTTATGAAGTGTATTCCCAAGAATGCATTCCATTGTCCCTTGAATGGATGTTATACGGATGCTTTAATTCTCTTTTAATCTCTTTAGATCCAACCTTAGGTGACAGTAGTAGATTCTTAGTGTTTGGTCCATTATTTTAGTCACAAATATTTGTATTTATATGATTCCCTTGTTTGAATTTCGTAATTAACCACAAAAATCCCTACCACAAAGAAAATAAGATTCCCAACTTCTAGAAAGGACCCAAAATATGTGAGTAATATACAAAGAGATCAGTGGCACCTAGAGGGGACAAAGGCACCTCAGCACTAGCATCTTGGCTAGGTGTTGGTGTCCTAACTCTGAAACATTTAAGTGTCAAAGGTCATAATGGGAAATAAGTTGTGCAATCCCAAGAAGGAAACCAAAAGAAATAAGAGAGGTGAAATACAATAGTTAATTAGTACTTTTATTGTAGGAATCATATGAATAGTTGTATGTAATCAAGAACCTAGAAATATACCTAAATTGCGTTATTTAGTGTCTACATATATGTATACATACATACATACATATGTATGTATGTATGTATGTATCTATGATCATTGTAAATTTTATCTCTATTCTTCATCTGTGATTCAGAAATTCAATTCAAGATGTTTATAGCTCTATTTAGTAATTAATAATTGTATCATATTGGGTGGACTATCTATGGTGATGGAAATTGTTACACTGCATACCATCTAGAGTGATCAAGCCTTATGAATTTCACCTTATGGTTAGTGTTATTTGTAATTCCTATATCACAATGAGCCACAAGAGTGATTTTTTTAGTTTTTTTCGAAAATTTCTATAGCTCTATTTAATTATTTATAATTATATCGCATTGGCTAGACTAATCGTGTAAGAGCCAAGTGTTGTACTACATACCCTCAAGATGGATCGAACCTTATGTAATTCACCCTATGCTTATTGTTCTTTGTATTTCATATATTTGAAAGGGCATATGCCCATTCATTCTCTGTAATTCCTATATGATAATAGGCATATGCCCATTCATTACAAAAGAATGGATATTTAATTATTTATAATTGGATAGACTAACCCTGGTAGAGTCAAGTGTTGCACTACATACCCTCAAGAGGGGGCAAGCCTTGTGTAGTTCGTTTTATGCTTAGTGTTCTCTGTAATTCCTATATTAGAATGTGCATGTTCCCATTCAATGAAAAATAATGGATTATTTATATATATATTCTTTGAATTTTACTTGACTACTTGTTGAATTTATTGGGTTCAACATAATCCTCCTTAATGATTAAATCATGTATTTCCATTACTATGATATAACCATATTGGGCAATAGTATTCAACATGGAATTGTTATTGGAATGTTGTGTTATGTGTTACACCTAGTAATTTCAACAAATAGTTACACCAAGAAATATGAACTTAATCATTTTAACATTCTCAGATGACGAGAGAAGTATCATCCAGTTTTCTTTCCCTTGAATGGAATTTGGAAAAATATGTGTGTTATATTAGACTGGTTTGATAAAAAAACTTAATATAATATATGATGTTAATAGGTAAGACAAATACATATTATTTTAGTTTTATTATAATCTGGATATAAATATAATGCCCTATTTTTGATCTGTTGTTTTTTCCCTTGCATTAAACAACCCTTATAGTCAAGAACTACTTTGGTTAAATAGAAAACTAGTTTTGTTCATTTTTTCTTTACAATGGTAAATCTCCCATTATCAAATACATACTATACATTTCATAAAATCAAAATTGAACTTAATCATTTTTATAACTCTATAAAGGTTGTGCAAATAGGCATATGCTTATTCTAAACATTCTAATACAAGAAATATTGAACTTAGTCAATTTAGTACTTCATGAGAATAGTCATATGCTCATTTGAACATTCTAATGTACAACGTTATTTATCTTAGTCAATTTAGTACTTATATATTAGTTATAGATAGTCTTCCATGCAATATACAAGTGGAGAGATAAAATTTACTTTGATTAAGAATGGACAATTACCTATTCTCTCATACGAACAAACAAACATTTTTGTCTTTTTATCTTAGATACAATGTAATTTATTTAGTTTCTAATATAAGAAAATTATAAAAATTAAATGGGCAGATGCCCATTCTCATATAATATGACTAATAGAAGAAAAAACATTTTTATAAAACTTGAGAGATTAAATTTACTTTGTTTTAAATGGGCAGATGCCCATTTTCATATATAAATAATAGAAGAAGAATAGAGATAAATTTAAGTTCAACGTTCCTTGTACTAGGAAACATAGAAGAAGAATCAATCATTTTGTGTCTTGTATTATCTTTTAATGAGTAGGCATATGCCCATTCTCATATAAAAATCATAGAATAATAATAGAGATAAAATTTATTTTGTTTATGATTAAGTTTTTCGATAGAGATATTAAAATTATTAAGGTTGTATCCCTCATATAGAGTAACAAATATTATGTAGTTCTCTATGTGAGTAGTCCATCCTCATATATAATGAACCATAGAAGAATAATATAGATGATATTTACTTTTTTTAGAATGGGAAGTTGTGCATTATCACAGTAAGAATCGTAGACGACAAATGATAGGGAAACATTTGTTGTCTTGTGCATTATGCCCATTTTCATATAGGAAACATTGAATAAAAATATACGTTTTGAATGGGCATCTACCCATTCTCATTTAAATATCATAGAAGAACAATAGAGATAAAAATTACTTTGTTTTAGAATGGGAATTTGCGCATTTTCATAGCCTTATAAGATACCAAAATGATTAAATTTTTAGATAGAGATATTAAAATCATTAAATTTTTAGAATGGGCATATATTCATTCTCATAAAAACAAGCATGTTTTGTATTATATTGAATGGGCAGATACCCATACTCCTATATGTTTAGAATTGGCATATGTCTATTCTGATATAGGAATCATAGAAGAAGAATAGAGATAACACATTATAACAACCTTTAGAGAGGTATTATAATTATTATATTAAATATTTCTTATATTAACATTTTTATAATAATGGGCTCAAGCCAATTATCATACGAACAAAAAAAAATTTCGTGTGTTAAAATGGAAGATGCCTATTCTCATATAGGAACCATATTAGAAATTATATTAAAATGATTCTCATTTACACAACCTTTATAGAGTTATTAAAATGAGTAAGTTCAATATTGTTTTTTTGTTTCCTTTTCATATAGGTGACATCATCTTCCTCCATACTTATTGTATGAAAAAGGACATATTGCCATTCAATACAAAATAGAAATGAAACTTCTATTCATCATCAATATATCTTGTATACGAATAGGCAGGCCCATTCTCATACAAACATTATAGATGATGGCTAGGTCTTACAGTTTTATCTCATATTCACTATTCCTCCTCCATAATTGAGTTTTTGTTTTTAATTAATTAATTTTTTAACTTTTTTATTTATTGATATTATTTCTTATAGTTAATTACTACTATTATTAATTAATTAAAAAATTAATTTTAAGATTAATAATTACTAATATTATATCTTAAATAAAAATACATTCTACATTTATTTATTAACTATTATAATTAATTAATGTACTTAGTTAATTCATTTTGTTTAGTGATAATATCATATCTTAAATAGATATCCTTTGATTTATAATTTTATGAAAATTTAATTTTTAACGTATTTATTAGCTCATTCTAAGAATTATAATTGATAGAGTGTATGTTGTCAATTAGTTATTTAATTATTTTTAAGTTTTATTATATTTTTTACTATAATATTCATTTATTTTTTAAAAAAAATCATTTATTTCATAATATTATTAGATACCATTAATATTGTTCTAAATATAGTAATTGAAATTTATTAGTAATATTATTTCTTGTAATTAATATTACTAATATCATATCTTAAATAGAATCACTTTGATTTCTATTATTAATTAATGGTATTAATTAACAAATTTGTACTAATATCATATCTTAAATAGAAACACTTTGATTTTTATTATTAATTATTTTTATTTATTAATTATTTTTTTATATTAACATAACTTTATGAAGATTAAATTTTCCTATTGCATTTTAAAAAGTGTTTGGTAGCTGGATTAATTTGAAGCGTAGTGTGTGTAATGTCCTTGTAAAAGGTAAGGTATGTACATAAATATTACTATATATTTTTCATTAATATAATACCTCTTTAAAACATTTAAAAGGGTCTAAACATTAGGATATTAAAGCAATAAAGCATGTACCCTTTTGTGGATAAAATAATTCAAGCATATTGCTCATGATATTAAAGCATTAAAGTGTGGTCATTTATTATAGTAGTATTGATTCAAATTTTAAATTTTATTAGCTCTATTTTTAGAGGCAAGTTTAAATGTACATGCTCATTTATTATGGTTATATTGATTCAAATTTTAAATTTTATGTACTTTATTTTTGGGAGGAAATTATTAATGGTCATTTATCATGGCAAGTTTGATTCAAATTTTAAATTTTATAAGCTCTTTTTGTTAGAGGAAATTTTTAATTGTCAAGTACATTATAAAAATATTGATTTTGAATGACTCATGTTTTTATTTTTTCTCTTACAACCAAGTTTTTTTCATTCAAATATTTTGATAGAGAAATACAAAGTAGAGAGATTTAGCAGGAGAAATAAGAAGATAAAAATATTTTACAAGAGAAAGACAAAGATATAGCTTCCAAGTACTATATTGAAGACACAGAAATTTTGCAAGAGAGACTACATGGATTTTATAGTTTATTTAAATGAAATAAATCAATTGCAAAGAATTCTCTTCAAGGTTTCTATATCTAATTTTTCTATTTACTTCGAAAGCCGTAAATTGTATGAACAAAGATCTTTTAATTCATAATCAACTATCCAGGGGTTTTCATATATCTCATTTTTTTTTCTGTCAGAAAGATGTATCAATTTGCTTCCATGCATAAACGTAACAACAAAAAAATACAGAAATCATTTTGTTTCCATGCATAAACGTAACAACAAAAAAATACAAAAATCAAAAGTGATTCATTTATTTTCAATGAGTTAATAACTATAATACTTACATGTGTGTCGTTCTCAAAATATGATTTGATAAAATCAGTTACTACCTATTTCCTTTTGTATATTTTTATATAATCTCTACCAAAAGTTTCTTTTTCTATAATCTTTGTATCCAATCAAGCCAAACCCTTTCTCATAACTTCATCTATCTTCTTCCATAAGTTTCTTATTGTAATCTCTAAATGAAAAATACTCATTCGTAAGAGAGCAAAAGTCAAAACCCGAGCCATTCAAATTCAATATTTTTATAATGTACTTGAACAATAAAAAATTTCTTTGAAAAAAAGTGCGTCGAAATTTATAAATTTGAATCAATCCCACCATAATAAATGGCCACGATTTAATAATTAAATGAGAAATATGCTTTAATTATTTTAACCACAAAATTTTACGTGCTTCAATGCTTTAATATCCTATTATTTAGACATGTTTAAATGTTTTAAAGAGGTATTAGAATAATGAAAAATACATAGTACTATTTATGTACATACATTTCCTTCTATAGGGACATTACCACACACTACCATTTAATGCTTTAATTTCTTAATGTTTGGACCCAGTTAAATGCTTTAAATAGATATTAGAATAATGAAGAATACATCCTATTATATATATGTTCATACCTTATATTTTACAGGGTTATTGCCACACACTACCCTTTAATGTTATAGTATCATAATTTTTTTACCCATTTAAATGTTGTGAAGAGTTTAATTTTGTAATATCCTAATGCTTAGACCCATGTTTAGACTCATTAAACGATTTTTAAAAGGTATTAGAATAATGAAAAATACATTGTACTATTTATATGCATACCTATTTAACCCCATGTAAACGTTTTAAATGGGTATTAGAGTAATGAAAAATATCCTTTAATAGCATCATTTTTAGACCCATTTAACTATTTTAAAGAGGAATTAAAATAATGAAAAATACATATTACTTTTTATGTGCATACCTATTTAGGCCTATGTAGCCTTTTACGAGGACATTACCACACACAAAATAAAATCGTAGTATAATTTAAAGTGCATACTTTTTACATACCACACACAAACTTTATTATTTAAATTTACTTTGTTTTATAATGGGCATCCATTCTCACAACTTGTATATAGTTATAAACTTAATTGAGACTTCTTACATTGTCTTGTATTGAATGGGCAAATGCCCATTCTCATATAAGAATCATAGAAGAATTACTTGAGTAGATAGGAATCATATATGAAGAATATAGATATGAATCATAGAAGAAGATTATGGATTAAACATTCTATAAAAATTTCAAATAGGTATTCAAATGAATATGTTCAATACCCCTGATCAAAAATGTGTACATGTGCATTCTCATATAATCAATATTGCTTCTATTAGAGGAATAATAGAAGCATTCTCATATAATCAATATTTCTTGTACTAGAATGTTGAGAATGCACATATTCCCATTCTCATACAAACAAATATGTTTCAATCATGAACATGCACATCCCCGTTTTCATAAAATCAATATTGATTGTATTAGAATGTTTAAAATGGGCATATGACCTATATTATAGGAACAATAGAAGCATTCTCATAAAATAATTATTTCTTGTATTAGAATGTTTAGAATCGGCATATTCCCATTTTCTTACAAAAAAAACATGTTTCAATCACAAATGTGCACATGCCCATTCTCATAAAATCAATATTGTTTTCTTTCAATTACAAATGGGATTATGCCCTATATTATAGGAATAATATCTTTCAATGCCACACTCACGACAACGACAACGATGACGCCACAAACAAACAAACGTCCCGAAAATGCGACAATTTTTTTTTTTAATTGTTTTACTTTGAGTTGTTTCCACACGGCTCGATGGGTTTAGCTTATACGAGTACTACCAATCAAGGTAAAAAAATGCCAACCCACTACTCCACTCATTAAATTCGATGAGCATTATTCGATGAGCTGGTCAATTAAATTCGATGAGCATTATTGGAGACCAAACTACTCCACTCATCTCAGCGAGTTATAAACTACATTGGGCGAGCTAAAAAAAATTCTTCCTTGGTTGAGCTCATGGCGAGCTTGGTTGGGCGAGTTCTTTATTCCCTCGGTGGACTCAAAGGCAATACCGGGCTCAAATGTGGAGGAACGAACCGCTTATGGGCTTTATTATCATTCCACATGGTGATACAAGATGAAAGAAGGGTATTTGACCATTGACTTCATTTTCAATTAATGGTCCAATGAATAAGAGGATATAGGGACAATGGTGATTGCACATATTACAATTTTATTGATTTTTTTTTTTTTGATAAAAACTAACCTATACTTGCAGAGATATGTTACAATGATAAACCAAATATTGCTATTTTGTTGACTCATTAGAAATCTTTTAATGTATGTTCCTAGCTATCTCCTAGGAGGATTAAGTGCTTCTATTTTTAGTGATATATAAATATTTATGTATAATCAGAATTTTCACTTAATTAATTCTATATGCTTAATCATACATTGAAATTTGGATCCAAGGAATAAGAAACCAATCGGGGAAAAGGCTTTTCAAACTATATTTAAATCTTTTTGGTTGGGAGCGGTGAATGCTCATCAACCAACCGTCAGAATTAAACAACTCCCTGCCTGGCGTGTCAATTTGCACCTGCTGAGCCACTCAACTCACTAGACTTGCAAATCTATTAATTGCAAGGTCATCCCAGTCGGCCTGTTGCTCCCTATTGACCTGGCCGCCACTATCAATTTGATCAAATAGATTTTGTAAATCCTATTCTATTTAGCCGTCCAAACAAATCTCAACTGCTCTGGCCGCATGAAAGCATTTAGAATGGGAATATGCCCACTCTCATACAAACAAAAATGTTTTGTCTTGTTTTGAATGGGTAGATTCCATTCTCACAACCACCTCTTATACCAACAACTATTGCTTGTCTATTGCAACACTCTTAGATAGACGACCACAAAACTCACTTTTGCAAGCATTGAAACAATTTGAATATTTCTATGACAGTCAGTGCTTTGTGTATCAAGTTGTATATCAGGCATATCTACTGAAACGTATCATCATCATTTTTTTTTATATTAGCAGTTAGTCTCTAAGACACGATTTAAGGGTGATTGACTGGTCTTGATTTTGAGACTAACTTCACATTTTGTTTGGGCAGTTGCGAGGCCTGCCATGCAGCTTGATATTTGTGAAGCTAAGACCACTCGCAGTGTCCTAATCTGTAAAAAAAACGTTCAAAATCTTTGTAAGCATTGCAACAATTTAAATATTCGCTGTGACAGTCAGCACTTTGTGTATCATAGAATAGTGTATGCTCAACTCTTGATAGAGGACGAGTGCTCCTTTGTAGAGTCTCCTTTGTAGAGTCTCGTCTTTTGAGCTATTTCTGTGTAATTAATTTGGTTGTGTTTCCAAGCAATAGATAACTAAAAATGTGATCTTGTCGAAGCAGTCTATAAACATAGTTTTGCACGGTAAAAAAAAAAGCAATGTATCAGGCTTGCAGACATAATTTTTGATGCTAAGTGAAGCAATTTGTAAACATAGGCTTGCACCATAACAAGGCGCACTGTGTTAGACCTATGGTGATAAAAAAAGGACCAGGTTCTATTTCCAGTTTCTAATTTTTTTTAATTTTCCAAGTAGTTGGAGATCTAGATTATGCTATTGACTTCATAAAATACAGTATTATTGTAGGCAATGTGCATTGGCGCCAAAGAATAAAGAGAAGGTGGACGCAACCAATTATTTATAAACTACTTTTATCTATTTTACAAGGATAAAGATTGCACCAATATTCCCATTTTTCATTATATATCCTTCAAGTAATTAAGGCAAAATTTAATATGTGTTTTTGTAAAATTTCCCCAACACCCTTCAAGAGGGTTCCAAAATTACTTTCAATAAGGTTTAAAGCAAGAACTACTAACATGTAAACAAGATTAACATACTCATGAGAGGTTCGAAGTCAAGTAAAAAGGAGAATAGATAGATTGTCATCGTTTCAAATTTTGATTCCATCTATATTACATACTTATTATTGGAATTCAAAAAAAAACAACTTTCATTCAACATTTGTTACAACACTTTCTATTTCATGTGGAAATAAATTTACAATAATGTAAGCTTTTGAAAGTAAAGCAATATTACAATTTTTCCTCCACCCAAGGTGAGTAAATACATGATGTTTTTACATTGTCAACAACAAAGTTCTTGTGTTCCAAGATGTTCTTCATCCATGCTCCAAGTTCCAAGTAGCTCAAATCACAACCAAGATAGGGGGAGAGGCAACACTCTCCTCCCAACCAAAACTCAATGGAGAAGAGAAGCAATCTCCTCCATTGACCCCCAAGCCCCAAACATAACACAATGAAAGGGTGGTCTCCAACTCAAGGCAACAACACTTACTTCCACAATACGATTTTCTTCACAACATTCAAGGTTTAATATAAAAGAAACAAAGAGGACACACAAATAGCACCAATACTTTTCACAACAAGGCTTTCATCCAAGCCAACAAGAGAAGGAACTATGGGAAAGTTTTCCTTATGCCTCCCCATTGAGATGAGATGCCCATCCAAAACCCTCCACAATAAAAATCAAGCCCCTATGACTCTTATGCCTCCCTCAAGTACCCCTTTTTCCTCCCATACTCTTATGCCTCCCTCCTGTTATGGCTCCCTCAAGAACAAGGTAAGAATGTGAACATTCTTACCCAAGATGGGCATCCCTCTCAAACTCCCTCCATAATATCATATTCTACTCTTATGCCTCCCTCATGAGTTTTCCCATAGACCTCTCCTACACTACACATTAAGCACTCTATCCATTTTCACAATACACAAAAGTAAACATACATTATTCACAATTTTAACATCAACAACAATATGAAAGCAACAAAAAAGAGAAGGTTTCCTACCTCTCTATTGGAGAAGCCTAAACCAAGAAGCTTTGCACAAGCTCCTTCCAAAAATCAATCCCAAGCATGCAAGTCCAAGCTCCTTCTTTTCTCTTTCTCCTAATTCTTTCCTCTCCCAAAAGAAAATATCAAAAAGAACTTCTCAACAAAAAACCTCCAACCCCCTCAACAAGAGAGGAAGTTTTAATAAATAGACAAAAGGAAGGGGTGAGGGTGATGTGGCTCCATGTAGGATGCCACATCACACATCCTCAAGACCACCTCCCTTTAGTCAACTCAAATCCCAAAACACCATAAATGGGTGGTTGGGTTGAATGACAACTCTTCTCCACATCCATCCCTTCTCATGAGTCCTAAGGCATAATTAAATGCAAAAAGGAAGAAAAGTGCACTCCAAAGTCACATTTCCCATCCCAAAACAATAAAATAAATCCCCCTTTTTGGATTCCCAACCCATAGATATGGTTGGTAAGGGGTTTTGGGAAGTGTGGGACAAGTTCAACTTCTCCCACAAGTCTCCCAAAATTTGTCTTAAATCTCAAATTCGAGATTCAAAGGATTTGGAGTGGTCAACACTCAAAACCAAGCATTCAATACATGAGGCAAGCACAAGGCTCAAGGAGCCAACCATAAAAATTAATTACACCCACTAGACTTCCCTCCAAAACTTAAAAATTAAAACAAGATGTTAAATTAATTCTAAACATACTTAGCAAAAGAAATTTTAAAAAGAAAGATCACAAATAAAATCACCTACTAAAGTAAGTTAAAACAAGTAAATTAAAATTCTTACTCCCTTGGTCACATTAGAAAATTTCCCCCTCATGGAATTTTTTTTTAACACATAGAAGAACAAAGGTAACACAATACAATTTACTAGTTGCCTTGACGACCAAAAGTTGTAACCACCCGACATCCTGTTATGTTTGGTTCCCAATCCCCCTCATGGTTGTGATCCTGCTGTGTTTCCTGCAAAATGTAAAATACCTCCTTCGGCCTTGCGGCCATGTCAAAATATCCAAAATAACCATATGCATGAAATTTACTAACATCTATACGTAATTCAATCAATCATTATTTCTAGGTCTAAATCACAACTTAATTATGCATTTCATCATTATCTAAAATTATAGTAATGTAAATTCAACAACTACATTCTACTTATCATGGCGAAGAAATCCAATGTTAGAACACATGCAATATATCCATAAAAAAATAATATTGGTATCCAATAGTCTGTCCATGAGTCAGTGTAGACCATACTAAAAACAAAATCCAATCATAATCCAAATGCATCTAGTCACAAAAAATCATGCTAATCAACATAAGTATAAGTCATGTCCATATCCAAAGTCTGCATAACTCAAAATGATAATCAACTAAGCGTCATAGGGAAGTGGGCATTACATATATTCTGAGCATGGAAACATCTATTATTAATCCTATAGGAAATGTTTAAATGGGCATATGAACATCTAATAAAGTCACTTAGACCCACTAGATGGATGTCAAAGGGGAGCTATAGAATGCATCATTCTCATAAATAATGCAACCTATAAGTGGAAATAGTACATGCTTAGTGTTGGAACACATGCGCTAATATTATAGGAATAATAGAAGAACTAAAACAATACAATTAGTATGATTCCTTGTATTCAATTTTTCCCTTAACCAAATGGGAATATGGCCAACTCACACATGCAAAAATGTTTTGCCTGGTGTCCTTTGAATGAAAATTCCCAGTCTACAAATACAAAATTTGGTTGGTCACCCAGAATGGTTTGACCGATGTTGTTGCTAATGAACAATAACTATACTAGTGTATAGAATAGAGAAATGCCTCCTTCGGCCTCAAATGGCCGGTTAAAGACATCCATGTAAAATAAGATGCAATATAACCCTTTTTGTCTTGTATTGAAATGCCCATTCTCACAGATTTTTCCAAAGGAATAAAGCATCTAAGCAATTACGCAATCATTATACAATGGGTTCATAGCCTACTTTTCTTACGTTATGAATCATATGAAAAGTAGTATCAGAATAGTTTAATTCTATTATTTTGCCTACTCATGGCGAATGAAAGATATCTAAACTAGGTTTTCAGAAGGGCCTTAGTTATTTGAGAATGGGACCATGTCCTTAGCCTCATAGAAAATGGGAATCATCAATATCAAAAGTCTCTATTATTATTCAAGATCATATATGAATTGTATAGCAATCATACAATTTTAGGGATAACATCTACTTTGTGTTATGCTAATGGTCACTAGCTACAATCCAATGGGTCTGATAAGTGATTACTCTAATCTACTGCAACACAACTAGGATCAAGTAGCAAAAAATGTGTATGGAATGTCATGTTGGATGAACTACTAGATGTTACATTACACACTAGTAATCGATGTAGTTCTTGTGTGTATACATAATTGTGCCCTACCATTTTCTATATGCCATTGCACTTTGTGAGTATTAAAAATTAGATTAGAATGTAAATCTCTGTTGCAGGGAAACAATAGAATTTAACTCCTTGAATTTTATAATCATGAAACACATCCTTTGTTATAAATTGATCCAAGAAAGAAACTAAATGAGATAGTGGAAATAAGATCACAATACATAAACACCTTCATGGATAAACCAAGGTAGATAGTAGATGACTAATAGTGATTAAAATCTCAAAATTAATAGAGACAAAATTTCATTTGTATGACCAATGGGAAGGTTTCCATTGATTCAATCCTTGGAATATAACTACAATGAAAATGACCACAAAAAAATATATCTTACCTATTTAATGGATAGAATGTTCACATTAGCCAAAAATGAATCACTAGTAACATCCAAAGAGTGACTTAGAGATCCAGAAATGAGCACGTACCTGGTGCCAACATCCTGACTGGACGTAGTTACTGTTCATGCTGAAAGGTGAAAAGACCAAATGATATTTTATTTAATTTGAAATGAAATCACAATAAGAAGCATAAAGCATAAAAGTTTCCAATTTCTTTATCAAAAGACATGGGCTAATTAGCCCTTTTCAAAAATATTCTATAAGTGGTAATACTGATGATAAATATGTAGCATTGTATCATATCTCTCAGAGAGTAAGTTTATCTCTATTGTTTTTGCCTAGAAGATGATTTAAACCAGGTTTTGAGAATGGGCTTAGTAAAATGGGAATGAGACCACCACTCTCATTAGAAACCATGATAGGGGGAATGGGAGATCATTCTACTACATCCGGAATCAGCTGTCAAATATTTCTTTATCTACTGTCCCTGTTATGCAACGATTGCAAAGAATAGGCATATGCCCATTCTCAGAATCAGAAGAAGAATCCGTGGATAAAATTTACTTTGATTTTATAATGGGAAGTTCTGACAACCATGCTAAAACAAGGAAATAAAACCATATGATATTGTAATCATATCATGAATAAATCAATAGAGAAGCAGTTAGAAAAAATCATGTGAATGTGAACATATTGGTTTTTGTAATAAATTGTCCTTAATGGTTCTTTTTCTTTACAAGCCAAATTAGTCTAGTGAAAGAGAGATGTAGAGAGAAATAAGAGAAAGAATGGAAACAATAATCAAATAAATACCTCGTATGCTAGGAAACAGTCTAACAAAATATATGGAGCCCAAAGCGAAAAGGATGAACTAAAAATGTGGAGAGATGCAAACTTAAGTATCTCAGATAGAATCTTCAAATATCCTGCTTCCTAAGACGAAACTGTCTAAGAAAATATTAGATGAGCCCAAAGTGGAAAGGATAAAAAAATATCGGAAGGCCGTCAAACAATAATCAAACAAATAGATCACATGCAATATATTGGTGGTGAAGCTTCCAATTTCCAAGAAATAAAATGTATCGATAAGGGATTAATTTTCATTAATATCTCCTAGGACTATGCCACGTAGTGGCAAATGGATTAAATTCCATTAATATCACCAATTACCCTGAGCAACGAGCTGTCGAAAAGTCTTTTAAAAAAATTACCTTCAATTAAAAAATAAATGGTGGTAAATAGTATATCGGCATGGTGGTCTCACTATTTCATGGTCAAAAATAAATATAATTTTAAACATTATCATAACTCATGTTTTAGGTTATTTTCAGTTTAACATAAATTGTCATTATTTATATTGATTGTGCCACATACTAGCATGGATTAACTACCATTAATATATCCATTCTACCATGTAGTGGCATGAAAATTATTTCATTTCACTTTTCTGTCAATTGCATTGGAAGTTACACTGAGAGGCCAAAGATGTGTTTTGGGAAACAATGTACCTTTAATTATTGATTAAATGGTTGTGAACAATCTATTTGCATTGTGGTCTCATTATGTCATGTTCAATGATTAATAGCAGCAAAATTTAAACATTTCCTTAACATCTTATGAGCTTACAAAACATCTTAGTTTTTATTAACATTCACATTATTTATACTATGAAGATCTATGTATGTTATCCTATTGTGCTAAAGTCGCAGGAGTGTGAGTCATGAGAATCAAAACTAGACATTTTGATCCTTCTTAACTTGTCTAGCATCATAGCCATTCCTATTGGGCATCACTTTGCAAATAAATTGGTACTACTTGTACACTAGAGACCTAGTTGGAGAGATGCATGCTTGGAAAATGGGTAGTATGCAATATAGACTATAAAATGTGTCGTTATCATCTATATTATAAATACAATTAGTGGTTTATTTAAACCAATTATTTTGTAATTAATAATGAAAAGGTGGTCTGGCTATAACTGATGATTAATAATTAAACAGTCACAATGCTCTTATTTTTCATGGTCAGGAACCACTGCAAATTTTAAACATAGCGTTGACGAGCAAGTGCACCATGGCCTAAAACCACTTAATAAAGGGATAGACGTTACCCATTTTACTTTTTGTAGAAGTATTGTACACTGGTTAGAATAAGTGTATGCCAATTCTCAAAAAAACAAACATTTTGGTCTTGTATTGAGTGGGAAATTGTCCATTCTCACAAACTTTATAGAGATATTAAAATGCATTAAGTTTAATATTGCTTGTACAAACAGACTTCCCATCAGACTCACATCCTTTATAGAGGTCAATAAGAAAACTAAGTTCAATGATTACTCGTCGATTGAATGGGGGTGAAAGGACAATAACATGTCCCATTTTTTTTGTATGTTTTGTACCTTTGTAAACATGAATTTTTAGTTTCATTAATTTTCCAAAGGTAATATTCAAAAAACCGTACATATTCATGAAATTCCACGAACTAACGAAATGTTAAGTTTAGAGTGTAGAATACATGTAAAAATAATATTTTTTAAGAAAACAATTTGGTTTTTTTTCTTAATTATATTCATACATTGTTTCTTATTTTATAATAGAGGAAAGACTTTATGACATGGTGTTTTTAAATGAAAACTTATTTTTTCACCATGAAATTTTAGATATATATTCTAGATTCGAATATCGAGTTCTTGTCAAATTTTGTATTTTTTTATTTTTTATTTTTTAATTCATTTTTAGTGAAGATATTTTCATATTAAGGGCATACCTATGTTTATGCCAATATATTTTTAGATTTATATCGAAATTGTTTTTTTTTCCATAACTACGAAAAAGAATTCAACAAATATTAAGTTTATTTTTTTCAATTTTTTATATATATTTTAATATTTTTCAAATTGGGTTGAAAGTATACTACTGATTGTCGTAAAATACCATACGTTAGAAAAAAATTAAAAATAAATAGTAAAACATTATTTTTTAAAATTAAAATTATATTTTTATAAAGGTAATAAAAGACTATATTTTAGTGTCAAATTTTGTAATTTAACTAATTAATTTACCCTAAATACGTGACACATTTTGGCAAATAATTATCCTCCAAATCAATTTGGAGCCAAAATGTGCCACATAAGGGTGTTTACACGAAGGGGTGTTCACATGAAGGGGGTTGACGCGAACCCCCTTCGTGCAAACACCATGTTTACATGAACACCTGTGTACCCCCAACTGCCACCCGTGCGCCACCAAGTACAATTTTCATTTTTTAACTTTGTTCAGTTGTTTAAATTTAGTTTTAAAAAATAAAATTTAATAACTATAGTTTTAAAGCATATTTTTTCTGATATTATTGTTTTTTTTTCTATTTTTAGGTTCAGATTCAATGATTTTAATTTTAAAATACACTATTTCATAATATATATTTTTGTTTTTAAATAAGAGTTATTATATTTTTTAATTTATTTTTAATATATATATATATATATACAGTAAAATTAATTTAAAGATAAGTAATATTATTAAAAATACATTATAAAATTAAATAATAGTATATTAGATTTAAATTTTTTAAAAAATTGAAAAGTAGTTTTAAAGTTAGAAAAACATGTAATTAAAAATAACCTAATTTCTATTGATATTTCTATATAATAAGAGGACTACGTTTGTATAATTTTGTATTGAAATTACTCTTAGATCCAAATCTATCTCAATTTGTGTGTGCGTGTGAAAATTATCAAAGTGGAGGAATCATGGGAAATAAAAAGAATAATAAGAAAAAAAACTATAGCGAGGAAAAGAAAGAAGAATAGAGTTTTAGAATATCACTTGGTAGGGAGAAACACACACAGAGAGAGAGAGAGAGAGAGAGAGAGAGAGGATAACAAAAATTGGTACATACATACTTGAATCCCTTGATAGATCGTGATTTTATTTTTCTTTCTAAGGTAAATCTAAAGTTTTAGCTTCATCACATGTTCTAGATAGAAGAATGTTATATTATAAATACAATAAAATGATTAGTATTGTGCAAATTGTCTGTATTGTGTGTTTTTTAATACAATTTGTGTATTTAACTCCGAGCTTGGTATCCCTTAAACAATTTTGGCTATAAACATATCCTCCTACCAATAAATCTAGCTTGCACATAATTATATTATCAACTCATATTATTATAGCAATTCTTAACCTCATATTTTACTAGATAAGGTACCAGATCCTTACTTTCTAACCCTTTCGGTAGATATCCATCTTATTTTTATGCCTACCCGCTATAACCTGTGTTTTCTTTGTCCACATGTCCACAATGATGATTTTATCACTTGTATATCTTTTATGGGTCAATAATTTCCTCATGGATTGAATTTTATACAAAATTATATATATGAACCCATCTATAAGAAATTTAAATGCACTCATCTACTCACTTGGTACTTTCAAGAGCCCTATGATAAAATTATCATTTCAAAAGCACTCAAATATCTCCTAAATTACCTTCAAACAATTACAAATAATAGGAGAATCCCCTACATAGATCTAATGAACTCTAACCTTGGTCCTAGAGTCAATTTTACCAAGAAAAATTATTTTCAATCTAATTTAAGAACAAATCACACCATACCATTATTTATATTATCAAGTGATAAAATTTTCAAATCTAGTTGCAACCACATATATATCACATGTTAAGTGGTTAACTACATGTATTTTGATCCATATTCATAGTAGTACTAATATAGGTAGTGTATACATTACACTTTACCCCAAACACAAACCTTTTTACATGGAATCTTACCCATGGTTCAGTTTTGAAGCTATTTCGGGTCATACAAAGGGTTTGATGATACCTAGTGTTTCACAGTTAAGCATATTTTTGTCTTACATAGGTACCAAATTTATAAAACACCATAAACTCACATTTTAAACCACTAAATAAGTATCAAACCACCAAAAAAAATTGTACACATCTAAAATTTTCATACTCATTTATCTCACACTCTTAGAATTAGAAATGAATCACTTGCACATCATTTCAAAATTATTTCTCTTACTTTTATAACTTCCCCATTTTCACTCAGTTATCCATTTTTAACTCTAATTTATTTAATATTACCTTAATTTCCCATGTTTTCACTAAATTTCCCATTTTCTTATATTTGACTCTAATTTATTCCATTTTAGTTATTTCAATCTAATTTTGCTATTTTAACCATGATTATCCTAATTAAAGTAGAGTATCCATGATTTACCCAATTTTACACAAATTTTAGTCTAACTTTAGAGAAATGATTATATAGGACAAATCACGGGTATAAAAGGGGTTTCCTTTCATAACTAAAACCATAAATTTTTAAAAAAATTCTAAGAACTATTTAAAACTGAAGGTTAAGGTGTGATTAAATTGATTTTCCTGTATTTATATTTTTACTATTAAAATCTAAATGAGTTTCTTTTTTAAAGATATAAGTAGGAATTTTTAGAGGGCCCTAACCCTCGTACGAAATAATATCCTTCATAATTAGAAACAAAGAACCGTAACAAATATTAGATTATATATAAGGGTTCCTAGACCCCTTGTGCGCACAATGGTGATAGAAGATAATAAATTACAACATAACTTAGTTTAGTGAATCTATTAGGTAAGAATCCTTTAAGTGATAGGTTTCTCCATACATCCCTTTTTTTTTACCTATTACCTATCCCTAAATGAGGTCCAACACCAACCATATGTAAATCAAGATTGTTCATTTCTATAACTTCAAAAGTGGCCAAGTACTTACTAGACTCAAAATTTTCATAATTATGTTGTCTCTTTATACCTCATTTTGAAGGGTCATATTAAATGAACTCATAGGTTGATGACTCTCCCATTTTCCCCTCTTCTTTGATAGCCTCTACACTAGCATTTTTTGTTTCATTTCCTTCTCTATTGTATTTCTCTACTTGACAAGTAGGAAAATATGTTATATTCTCATTTCTTCATGATCTTTTGAAATATGAAGCACATAGGGCTTCCAAATTTAATTTTTTAAGGGATGATACTTCTTCTCTATTGTCTTTCTCTACCTGATTGTAGATTAGATTGCTCCTAAATTTTTAGATTAACCCATTTTGAGTTTGTAGTTCTGCTAAAAACAATCTAGCTTCGTATCCCCTTATAAGAACTATGAACCAAATGGTCAAATCTATGATATTAATCTAATATGATAATATGTATGGTGAGAAAATATCTACATCTATTATATCTGCATTCTAGTAAAATATACATCTATTATATACTCTACATTCCAATAAAATAACGAAATATTTTTCTCACACCTCTCAATTATAATCTTTAGATCATTTTTCTTTACGTGCTCCTTATGAAATCTTTGTAGGGTTTATTTCTAATAGTAGTACCAAATGATTTGTCATATGTACAAGGTCACTACTATTAGATCTATCTTAGAACTTTAGGAACTACTGCACACTTTATACAATAAATATATACAAGCTATCCCCTATCTCAAAGCTAATTCCTACTTTATGAGAGCATGTTTCATTTATTTCTTGAACATGAAATTATTTGACTCATAAATACTTTCATGATTAAAAAATTAGAGTGTAGATTAGATTGCTCCTAATGGATTTATGACAATGTGATAATAAGAATATAGTAAAGATAAAATTAAGCAATGTTCTTAAACAAGATCTTATATTTATATTTTAAATCATTCAATAATGGTGTAATCACATGTATGTTAAATTTTTTTAGAAATTTTGTTTATGAACAGAGACCATGATGTGTAAAAGTATGTTGATTTGATAGCAAAATTTATAGAATTACTTACCAAGAAAAATTTCAAACACTTGGTGAAAATGGATTACAAAAACTTGAAATAATTTCCCCAACAAAAACCACTATCAAGAAAGAAAACAACAAAAAGTGTTGAGAGAATATATGGTGAATTTGTTGATTTGACTTCATTTTCTAGAGCAAATTTGTTGGTTACATTCTTGAATCATGTTGATATGAAGGAATCATTAGAATTTTTGGGTTTCAATTTTGGATGGGAAAAGTCACAACATATGGAAAAAGAGTTTATTGTGAATTTGTCTAAAGGAATAAGTTCATTGGGTACAAAACTAGGTCTGTTGATAAGAGTATTTCTCATAGAGCAATATTAACTTTAGTTGTAAGTGAAGATATAAAAAAGAATCCTCATGTTATCACTATTTCTCAAGTCTTGAGTGTTTCTAGAAAGACGATCAGTAGGTATGCGTTGAGGAGGAAGACATTGGATAATTCTATTGTGGGAGAAAATTGGGCACTAATGTGTAGAAATCCTCGTTCTGATAAAATTGAGGATAGTATTGTGAAGATTGTTTCTGATTTTTGGACTAAGAGGACTCATCCTTCTTCAAATGTGAGGGATTTTTTAAAACACGGGATAGCTTGCAATAACGATGATGAACATATAAAACATTGGCTTGAAATAACTCAACATCAGATGTACATCAATTTTACAGAAGAACATCCAGATGTTAAGATTGGACAACAAATATTTGAGATTTTGAAGCCTTGGTATGTGTGAGCTTATAAAGTCCTTAAAACATCTTGTTACCACTATCACGTCGAGTTTGATTATCACTATCAAGTACAAAAAAAAATATTACATATATTGAGGTCTACTTTCATTTATAGGATTATTAGAAATTTTACTAAATTTCGTTTTATGAGATATGATTTAATTTATGTATTTCAAAATTTATGTTTTTTCAAGTGTATAGAAAGTTACGAGAAGCATCAAATGGTCTAGAAAAATCCCCCATACACGTGTGAGTGAATTCATAGCTTTGATTCTTTGCACAATATCCAATGATCATGTGAACGGTCCTATGGCTTGCATTAAAGGTTTTGGTGACAAGTGTGGGGACTTGAAATTATTTCTAGAAATAAATAAAGACTTGGACACAATTCAAATGGTGACTTGCAAGAGGTGATTATTAAATACAGAAAATTTAATTAATTTTAAATTTTGATGTACATATTTTATTTTATTATTTTTATGTTTATTTCAAATGAATATAACATAGTTGTTCATTATGTATTGATTTTTATGGTTCAACTAAATAAAATATTCAACATGGATTGGAAAGGATGCAACCAGGTTGGACTTGATAGAAGAGGAAATCCCCATCACAGCATTTATGCAAATTTTTTGAAGTTTTATTAATTCATACATCAAACATTATCACTATGTAAAGTGGCAAGCTATGCAATTCATGACCAATATAGACACATTCCCTAGTGGTTCCATATTTTTTCATGGTTGATTTTGTTGATAATTGCTCATTTTCTCATCAAAAAGATATTCAAACCCAATATTATTGTACTTATCAGCTTACCATCATTGTTCACATATTTTATAGGCATGCATAATTGGATTTGGATGGGTTTGACAGTACATCTTGTGAGTGATTAAGAAGGAGTATCACTTTTATCTAAGTGATGACAAGGAACGTGACACCTACTTTGTACATCATTTTTTTTCATTTTTTCTGATATCTTAATTAGTGAGGAGTACAAATAGATCAACATTTTTTTTGTATGTGCATCACAATTCAAATCCTCTCTCCCTTTCTTTACAATCAGTCGTTATCAAAGTTATCATAAAATACATAATTTATGGATTTTTTATGAGAGTGGTCATAGGAAGGGAGAACATGATTGTGTGGGTCCATGCATCAAACATTCTCTAAAGAAAAAAAGCTTTGATTATGAGGGAGATCTATTGATTGATGCCTGCATCATTGTTGTATGGTGTAAGAAAAAAAAACTAGTTCAAGCTTCAACTTCACATGATTCAACATCACATGAGAGTACCTTGCCCCCACAAATATTTTTTTGGGAGATAACAGGTATGTGCATTTATAACATATGTATTTTGACGTGAAATTGATTATAAGTTACACATAAACTTATGTACATTGACAAATTTATTTTTTCTTATTTTTGATTTTTGTTAAACTTTATTATTATTTTTTAATTATTAATTAGGTATTGATCAATGATGAAATTCCTAATCCAATAATTTTTCTAAAACATCCGGGATGGAACGGGAGTAGGACTTTTCAAAATTTGAAAGTTAGCGGGAATGTCTAGAGCTGAATATGTAAGGAGAACAGGAGCAGATCCTGGCGAAGGAACACGTGATCGTGGAGCCCATTGGAAATAAGGAAAAGGATGGGAGACCAAGCATGTGGGTGGAAATTTTGGGGGGAAAAAATTGGGCTCCAGGTGTCTCGGAGAACCTAGAACTAGATAAAGAAAAAGGTAATCTATCCGTCAAAATTCCTGCCTCTTTTCTGGCTAGAACTAAAGTTTCCATGAAAGGGGCAGTCTTTGTAAAATGTATGGGCTCTAGACCAAATATAGATTATTTTAGAGGTTGGGAAAAGAGATTTTGGGTGGCTAATGGTATCATTGATGATCTCAGCTTACGCTAATGGGTATTTCTTAGCTTTTCTACCTAGTAAGGATCATGTAGTGAAAATTTTGGCAGAAGGACCATGGTTTATTGGAAAATCTCATATAATTGTTTAGAAATGGGAGCCAGCTTTCAATCCTTATGGGAATCCTGTTACAGAGTTTCTGATATGGGTCAACCTACCAGGTTTACCATTGGAATTCTAGGAATCGGAGGTCCTTTTTAGTATTGCAAAAAGTTTGGGAAAACCTATTTCTCTGGATTTGGTAACTAAAGCAAAAACTAGACTCACTCATGCCAGATTTTGTGTGAATATGCATAGAGATTCATATTTGGAAAGTAATATTAAGCTTATGACCCCTGAGGGTGATTGGGTGAAGCATTTTGATTATGATCCTACCCCCTTTGCTTGTAAAAATTGTAAGTTGTTGGTTCATGAACAACGCTCTTGTCTAAATATGAAAAAGAAAAGTTTTGAAGTAAAGGTCATGCCTCAAAATATTGTGACTAAAAAAGAGGTGAAGGATTGGAAAAGGATTTGGAAGAATGGAAGGGTTGTTGAAATAAAGGAACAATAGGTTCTCCAGACAAACCCTGAAGTAGATCCCTTGAATCTACTTATCAAAACTAGAGAGGAAGGAGAGGGGACTAATACCCAACAACAAAGAAGTACCAATAAAGAAACTAAAGCAAAGGATGATGAGCCTATTTGGCAGGGGTTGGTAGAAGAAATCCAAGATTCTGAGGATAAGGAAAGCAAAGATATGGAAGCAAACAAACTTGTACATATCTCCTTTAGACAAAGAAAAGAAGAAGATTTAACAATGTCAAATGGGTTTGGGATCCTATCAGATTTTGTATTTGACACCTTCGACGTGATAGGATCACCAAAAAAACCTATGAGAAAATCCAAACCTGTCACTTGTAGTAGCTCAAGAGTTGACTTGAGTAAAGATTCCAGCCAAAAGGGCAGGAAAAGTAATAAGGAAGTAAGGGAGAAAAGTTCAAGAAAGGAAGTGGATGTGGGTATTCAGAAAACTCTGGGGAATTTGTTCCCCCCGTAATAAGAAATGTTAAATGATTCTTCTCTCCTGTAACATTAGGGGATTGAATAATCCCAGCAAACATAGAATAACGAAGGATCTTAGATTGAAAAATAAACTAGATATTTTCATGATTCAAGAAACTAAAATGAGTGTGGAAATATTTAAAGAAGTGGGAAGGTCTATTTGGAAAGATAGTTATTGGGAAGGATGCAGTTTGTTGGGAGCCTCTAGAGGAGTAGTCACGCTTTGGGATCCCAGCATTGTGTAAGGTATTCCTATACTTTTTGTTCTGTGGCATGTGGCAATGTGCTTTACGAAATCTGACCTCAAAGAAATTTGGGTATGTCTCCAACATTTATGCTCCTAATCTAGTAAGTGAGAGAGGAAAATTGTGGCAAGATCTCTCTAATCTCAGGAATTTATTCAAAGATAAAGACTGGATTATTGGAAGAGATTTAAACCCCCCCTTTCTCCGAGGGAAAAAAAGGGGGCATCACTTCCTTAACTGATAGTATAGACGACCTTGTTGAGTTCCTTAACAATAATGGTTTGGTGGATTTGGATTTGGAAGGTTCTAAGTTCACCTGGGCTAATAGGAGAGTTGGGACAAAGCTTATCCACATCAGACTTGATAGGTTTGTTTTAAGTCATCTCTGTATGATCAATCAAATTTACTCTTTGAAGACTCTCCCCACAATTGGCTCTAATCATAATCCTATCCTCCTTAATCTAGGTCTAAATCTAGTCAGGAAAGCTATACCCTTCAGATTTGAAAATATGTGGTTAGACCACCCTGACCTCTTTAGTATAATTCAAGAGATGGTGGAATATCAGGGTATTTTGGGTGGCCAGCTACCGACTCAGCTACAAAGTAAAGCATCTCAAAGGTTATCTCTAAAAGTGGAACAAAGAGGTCTTTGGTAATATTTTCTAGGAAAAAAGTAGAGTGGCTGAAGATTTAAGGAATATTGAGGAACTCATTGCCCTTGATGGTCTTATTCCGGTTATAAAGGAGTAGGAACAAAATCTTTTGGTTGAGTATCATGACATCTTGGCTAAGGAAGAATTCTATTGGAAGTAGAAGTCGAGGGTGAAATGGCTTAGGGAGGGGACAGGAATACCAATTTCTTCCACTTCTCAACCACCTCTCAAATAAACCTCCTCAAGATAAATGAAATTAAGAATGAGAATGGTGAGATCATTCTGGAGAGAAAGGAAATAAATCAATTTATCATAAACTATTTCAAGGATCTTTTTCAGCAAGGTCAGGGGATTGAGGAGCAGAATCAAATCAATATTTTGAACCTGTTCCAAAAATTCATCTCCCCTGAAGAAAATCATGAGCTCTTAAGGATCCCTTGTGAGGAGGAAATGAGATTTGTGGTCTTTGATATGGAACCTGACAAGTCACTTGGGCCTGATGGTTTTCAGGATTTATTTTACGAGAAATTTTGGGAGCTGATTAAGAAAGAAGTCATTGAAATGGTCCATGATTTCTTCAATAATGAGAAGGTTCTTAGCAAGCTTAATAATAATTTCTTGGTCCTTATTCTGAAAATTTTTGGGGCCAATGAAGTCAAAGATTTTAGAGCAATCAGTATTTGTAACACGAGTTATAAAATCTTGACTAAAATCTTAGTTAGTAGAATCAAATTGGTTCTCTCCCATTTTATCTCTAAAAATCTAGGTGCTTTTGTCCTGGGTAGGTAGATTACTGACAATATTGTGGTGATTCAAGAAGCCATCCACTCCATTGTTAATTCTGATAGAATGGCCATGTTTCTTAAGTTAGATATGCACAAGGCCTATGACAGGATTACTTGGTCTTTCCTTGGTGCCATCCTGAATAAAGTGGGCTTTGATAATATTCTAGTTAGAATGATTATGACCTACATATCTACTACAAGTTATTCAGTCTTGGTTAATGGCATCTTGGAGGGCTTCTTCAAAGTGGGTAGAGGCTTGAGGAAACGCAAGGTGACCGCCTAACCGCCTATCTCCTTTCCTCTATGTTATAATGGTTGAATCTTTGAGTAGAATTTGTAAGCACACTTTGCTTTCTAGGAGTATTCAGGGAATCAATATTTCTAATGGTCTCCCTCCAATTTGCCTCAACCAATTTGTTGATGATAACTTCCTGATGGGAAAGGCCTCTGTCCAAGAAGCCACCAACTTCAAACTTTTTCTCAGGGACTATGAGTCGTTCTTGGGGTAGATGGTAAATTTTCTCAAAATTTTTGTTTACTTTATTAATGTGGATAAACAAGTCCGAATAAGGCTAGCTCACATTCTGGGTTACAAAATCAAGTGTTTTCCAGACTCTTACTTGGGAATGCCTCTTATTTATAAAAGGCCTAACATCTCTGTTTAGAATGCCTTGTTAGAAAGAGTTAACAAGAAACTTTCCTCCTGGAAAGGTCTCCTTCTCTCACAAGCTGGAAATATTTAACTCTTTACAAGCTCTCTTCAAGGTGTCCACATTTACATTATGTCTCTCTTTAAACTCCTAACCAAAATTATTGATGCTCTGGAAAAAATTCAAAAGAGATTTCTCTAGGCTGGGGCCTCAAAAAAGTTTAAATTCCCTCTGGTGGCCTGGGAGAAGGTCACTAGGCCAAAGATGTGTGGTGGTCTGGGTTTGAAAATTATACCTATTATGAACAAATATTTGGTTGCTAAAGTTAGCTAGAGAATTGCTAGAGAGGAAGGACTATGGATTGATAGAATAAAAAAGAAATATTTGCGGAATTTAGGAAGAATTGATTCATTCTTATATCATGAAAATCTCCCTAGAGGATCCTTCTTCTGGAATTCTTTGTTGGAATCGAAATACATCCTATCAAAGGGATCCTTATGGAAGATTGGAAAGGGGAACATGATAAGATTTTGGTGGGATAGTTGGATTAAAGATTCCCCTTTAGCTGAGTATGATATATGGAAGGAAGTGGCTCAATTCTATGAGGAGAATGGTAAAATCTAGATAAGATATTTCTGGAGTTAGGATGATAAGGTCCAATGGGAAACCATAGTCCCTCCTCCTAATTATAATGGTGATATCAAACCTTTTCAAGATCTCAATAAGAAACTCAGGGAATTCCACATCCCCATCTTTGAAACTAAGGAGGATTCCATCTTTTGGAAAGAGGAAGACTCTGGAAACTATTCTGTTAAAACATCCTATAGCTTACACTTCAAGAAAGACTTTCAAAAAGAGTATTGGGGTAAGTTATGAATCAAGGACTTGATCCCTAAAATCAATATTTTTTATTGGCTGGCAGTTCAAAATAGAATTATGTCAGTGGAAAATTTTATAAAAATAGGAATGAAAATCCCTAATAGGTGCACTCTTTGTCGGAGAGGGGAAGAGAATGTGAATCATCTTTTTTTACATTGCCCTTTCTCTAAAGGTGTCTTCTCACTGATTTCGGAACTTTTCAATATGCAATGGATTATGCCTTCGAATATGGAGGACTGTTGTACTCAATGGGAGAGCCCTTTTAGGTTCCCTTATCTAGCCTGGGCCTGGAAGATTACTCTACCTCATATATTATGGGTTCTGTGGAAAATAATGAATGATAGTGTGTTTAGAGATCAGAAACCTCTGATTGTGGTGGCTAAAAGGAAAATCCTAGCTACCATAAAGGAAAATCTCAAGTTGTTTAAAGGTAAAACAAAAAATCCTTGTCCAAAAGGGGAGTAGGAAGTGCTGGATAAGTTTACCTATAGTCCGGTCAAGATCAAAATCCCTAGTAAGAATGTTAACTGGATTAGATTTATGGGAAATACGATCAAGATAAATTTTGATGGGACTTCAAAGGGGAATCCTAGTCAAGATGGGGGAGGGGGTATCTTAAGAAATAGTGAGGCTGATTGGTTGTTTGTCTATGTGGGTCCCTTGGGAAAGCATACTAATAACATGGCTGAAGCTAGAGCCCTCCTATGGCGTATTTTGGTTGCTAAGGAAAAAGTCCTTAAGGACATCCAGATTGAAGGTGACTCCTTAATTGTTATAAATTCTCTCCTCAATAGGAGTAAGATCAATTGGTCATTAAAAAACATCATTCAAGATATCAAGGAATTGCTAAAGTATTTTGATAATATATCTATCAATCATACCTTGAGGAAGGGAAATAAATGTGTGGACAAGATGGCCAATGTAGGAGTTCTTAGTAATGAATACAAAATTTGGTGCAAAGGAGAGAGATTACCCCCTAATATTAATGATGAAATCATTAAGGATAGAAGGCGCTGGGATAAATGATGTCAGCATGAGTGGGGGAAATTATCCCAGGTACCATGCTAGCTTTTACAAAAATCATTGTTTCTATTCGATCTTTGATAGGGTGAAGAACTTGTTGGTTTTGGAAAGATTTTTCTAGGACGGTAACTTTGGCAATGTGTAGATGGGTGGAGACAGGATTCGAGTGGAACCTGCCAGTTAGAACATGGAGGAGAGTAACCAGGATCTTTGGAACAAGCTTAAAGTTAGAGGATTTAGCAATTATATTGCTAAATTACATGGTCACAACCCAGCTCTATCAAAGGACTTCAGAAAAGCCTAGAAAGAGGGGGTTTTTACTATCTGTGGTGTGGAGGTTGAGGTCTCAGAGTCCAATATTGCCAAGGTGACTGATATGAAGATGGAATGGTTAAATATCTACAAGGAAAGAACCCGTAGAGACCTCGAGATTGATTATTTTTTTGTTGGCAAGGAGACATGTTACTTCTTCACAGATGGAATTGCGCATTTGTGCATTCTTGGGGTTTGGAAGGATGTTTTCTTTCAAGTTAAGAAATATATTATGCTGGAGGGTAAGTATAGAAAAATATATACCCATCACATGACCTTCCACAACATGTTCCGTCACAATTTTATGGTTAGTATTCCCTTTTTTCTTTCCACCTCTCTTTCGAATTCGTTGATGGCTTTCTAGAATGACAAAGCTGAGATACCCCTCCATGAGGGCCTGATTCTTCTTCTGGTTGAGAATGGTAAACCGGTTCTGGATTATGCTTTGACAACAGCCCTGGAGGAGCAAGCCGAGGAAGATTATATTACTCTTGCAGAGTGTCTTACTAAAATGAAAGTGGGTAAGGGTACCCTTTGAGGGAATGAGAAAGATAAATACACAAATGAGGGTGGTGTTGGGGAAGCCAGTGCTTCGAAGAAGAATGAATGTGTGGGTGATCCCATTGTATTTGAAGAATGGAGCAGGAAGATGTTGTATTTAGAAGGGGTCCTAAAATCCATGGAGGACACAAACGAGGGGCAAAGGGAGTCCATTTTGAACATCATCAACATTTTGAAGAATATGGTCGTGGATCAGGTCCAGATAAAACACAGAATGAAGGAGCTGGAGATTCAGGTTAAATTTCTACTTAACATAGTGGAGGGGATTGAAGGGGAAAATAAAAGGAGGAGATTCAACCTTCGCATAAGTAGCTCGAAGGAGGAGTAGGTGGTACTGGTTTCTAGGATGGTTGCTGCTGGCCTGGGGCCTTTGGTGGTTTTTTGCTTATTGTGGAGGTTTTTTTATTCTATGAGCTGTGTGTGGACTACTGGCAAACTGTGGTGTCCTGTTGCTTTTAGGTCTTTTTTTTCCTCTCTGGGGTCTAGATCCTGCAATGTAAGAGTTAAGCATGTTTAACTCATCTTTCTGGGACCCCTTTC